>OMKZ01034244.1:0-11674 GCA_900302535.1 Neoniphon sammara | reverse complement strand
GTTTCATTTTAAGAGCATTCATTCTAGCTGCCTACTTAGACATTGAAGCAATTCTGTCTATTGGAGAGCTCGCTTAATTATGGTTAATTTGTGGAACACCTGCCACTGCTTTGCTGACCAACTATGCCCCCCTTGAGGGTGTGGTGTGTTAAGTGTTTATGCATGCGTGTTGTCATTCTATGAGATCACAGCACTTTATGTGATTTGAACCCATCTGGAAGACAGTGTCTCAATTTCTTAATGGGGACCATTAAGTGGGTGGTGGTCCTTGGGGAGTCAAGCTGAGGAGGTCCTCTTGGTTTTTACTGAAGATGGCTGGGGTAGCATTCTCCCTCGTCCTGACCTCCCCTTTTGTTTTTGTCTCTCCCCATGAGTCCTCTCTGTATCACTGTACTACATTTGTTTCCCAACTCTTCTGCTGATGTAGTTTGCGCATTAGATTCGCTTCACTTGTATTTTTCTCTGCCCCAAGCATGTTTTTGATGTGGGTATTGGGTACACTCTTGATCACGACCATGCAAAGATCTTCGCTGCTGCTGCGCGCTGCTGTTTTCTTACATGTATACAAAATTTAAATTTCCTTTGTTTCTCAGTGAGTCTTTTTTTTTTATTTCTGCTCCAGCGTTGTTATTATTATGCTCATTGAAATGTATGCAAATGATGAGTTTGAATGCTAATGTTTCTGTACTCCTGCTTGTTTTTGCTCTCCTAGGTGTTAGTCTTTGATCGTGTCAGAGTGGGAAGTGTCTTGTGGGGGACCGAGGAGGGAACAGTGCCAACCTGGAACATGGTGCCTAATATTCACCTGTCAGTGCCCCTCCTGCCCAGAGGGGTGGTGCTGTTCCTGCTTCTACTCAGCTGCATGGTGTTCTCCTCTCTGGCAGACAGTAAGTAAAGGCACTTTAACTGTGAACTGTGCGCCGCTTTGTCTCCCCAGCAGTCTGATAACACCGAGCTTCATAAGTATTCTGACAGTGAGAGCATGTTTTGCATTTTAGTTCCTTAATGGCTATCCTTTGGGTAAAAATAAATGACACAAAGAGTATGAGGTTAAAATGCAGATTGTAAACTTTAATTTCAGGGTAATTTCAGACATATTGCCTTATTTGGAGAACAGTAAAACAAATATAGCCCTTTTGCAGATGGTCTCATTGAAAGGAGCTGACATTAATGCATAACATTGCATTGTTGCAATTAATTAATTTTTTTAGATATTTAGGGAGAAATGGGATTAATCCTGTGCAGTTTAGGGATTCATTTAAAATAGAATATAGATACCAGTAACATGTGGTCTCTCTTGTGGATTCTAGTTAACAGAAATAGCGGCTCTTCTAATCCAGCCCCCAAAGTATAGAGCACTTTCGTGTTTGCAGTGAAAATAAGCGCATAGTGAATGCAGTAAAGCTCCAGCGGCCTCTGTGCCCTGCTGTCAATCTGAATGAAGGTTGTGGCTGGAAGAAGGCGCTTGGAAAGATGTGTGACTGTTACTAGGCCTTGGGGCCTCAGGGGCGTCCAAGAGTCACTGCCCCGCCAAAGACAGGGTCAGGGACAGAATTAATTCAACACATGACCTCAGCTACAGTGCTGTCACAGGGTCACTGTAATTCAATTAGACCCCAACCCCGCCCATTCGCCCACCGCAACCATGCCAGCCCCCCTTACAGTATGCCTCCATACAAAGATCCAATAGGATTTGTTTTACTGTACCCATCACTGTCTCTCACTCAGTCCTGCATTTTTTTATTTATTTATTTATTTTTCCCTGGGTCTCAATTTTTACACTGTATCAGTGTTAAGCCTGACCTTGCAGCAATTTTTTTCCATTCTTGCTTTTGTTGGTGCAGTCTGGGGATGCATCTCTGGTTTTGCCTGTAACCTGATTCAGGCCTTGACTCGTCTCGCAGCGACACTTAAGTCAAACGAGGGTTAAACACAGGGACATGCGGCCTCCTGCAAGATGGGGCCTTGAGGTGACAAATGTGTACATCAGGGCATGTCCACCTTCACATTATGATACGCAAATTCTGTCTTTGATTTAAATCCATTTGTAAGCTGCTTTTTTTGTATACCCAAAACTCTGCAATATGTCTCCCACCTCCAATGGTTTTCTGATGTAAAAGAAGAAATCTGCATGATAATACATACTAACAACATCAAATAGGATATGAATTTCTGAGTCCTAAAAACCCGAAGGAACTAAATTAGCCATGCTGTTTTTGCTGTGTGAAGAATTGGAACAGTAATTGATTATGCTCCAAAACTAAGCCAATGTGATGTGGTGTAGATGTGTCCTGACATTCACTTGCTTTTAAGGAATCATCACGACAGGAAGGTAATGTCACAGGGCATGGATGGTGCTAAGATATCTGAATATGCTGAGTTTGACGGATGCCTGGTTCACCCAGCATTTGTGCATGGATGTGATCTTGATGTGTATGTGCTGTGTGGCTGTTGTGCTGCTTTTAATTTGTTCCTAATAGCAATGAGAAGATGCACCGAGGAATGTATTGGCTAAACGCTGACGTGCAAAGACACAATCGAGAACAGATTCCATCATATTTCTTTCCAAATGTCATCGGTGCCGTCAGCTGTACAAATATGATCTGTCAGGACGTCGAGCAGATAAGAGCAAAGTTGCAAGAATAGGAATAGCCAACTTTCCAATTCGTTTAGATTAAATTAGTGTGAGATGAAGAAGTGTTTATGCAGAGTTTAAGTGGAATCATTAGAAAAAATGAGGATTAGTGTGTAACTTGAGGAGATAACAGTTGTCATTTATAAACTTTTGTTGTTTTTGACATAAAAATATTATGCGTAGGATATCTGAATGCCTTTCAGATTTCATTCGTTTTGTTATGGATGTATCTACGTAATGTCCCAGGGGGATGTTGCCAGCTCAGTCCTCATGTACCATCATTCTAAACAAACTGGATTAAAGGTGTTTGGTATTTTGCGTCAGCAGAAAAACAAAAGGCCCAATTTTCCATCATATCGACAAGAAGAACAAAGAAGCCAAGGTGGTAAATAAACCCGTGTCTAAGCAAAGGCAATCCCAAAATCCTTAGTGTGCACATCCAGTTGGCCAAGTCTGCACAGAACCAGCTCCAGCGTGCATATCTCAATCCTTGTAGGACATGTGTGCTAAACACAGCTTGAATTGAGCCCATCATGAGAAATTGAAGCAGTCTAACAGTATGCCTCTGTTTGAAACTATAGTGCCACGACAATGTCTTTAATCAGTTATCTAAACAAACAAAAAAAAAAAACAGTATTAAAAGAAGCTCACACAGCTAGATATATTGGACCTGAACAATCTTATTTATGTTCAATCTATGTCAGCCTGGACGATGTAGCCTGGACTTTGTGTGCTATCTTTATGTTAGTGAATCTTGTCTTTTTGCTGTCTGCCTCTCTGTCTTCATGAGTGCCAGATCACTCTGGTCCCTAATTTTAGTATGCATATCATTTACAGATACAGACCCAGCCAGGCCTTTTAATTAACAGACAAAGACTCTTTGCTGTGACAAACTGGCGCTAACAATTTTATTGAAAGGACAACCAAACATTACCCCACCAATAAGGGACAAGAGAGGGAAGATGGAGACCGTTGTTGGAAAAAAAATATCTCATTAGAAGAAGGCTTGGCTCTGGCCAGAATTTAGCCTATGGTTGTATGTTAATGTAAGTCTCTATGGGAAAAGGCCCAGACCTGCTATTACCTAGAGTACAGTGCAAACAGACATAGAATTAAAATAAGACAGCTCCGGGAGGAGAGAGACAGAGAGAGATGGGGGGTGGGAGGGTGCGGGTTGGCAAAATAACACCTACCACAAATGGTGGGGTTGCACACATTTGTTGCCTGTAATTTGTATGCGACTTAGTTATGCGAATGTGATAGTTCTGCTCGTGATTTCCTGAATTACAGGGCAGACTGCAGACAGATATTTTGGGTGTGGGTGCCTTGCAAGTTTCTGTTCACCAGGGTTCTGTCTGTCTGTCTGTCTGTCTCCACCGGAAAGAGCTCAGCAGATAAAGCAGCCACAGGTAGCAAACGGTATGGAAATCTGAACCGTCTCAGCCTTCCCCACATAGATATACTCCAGATTATTCCGTTTACAGTGTGCTGTTAGTTCACTTGCAGGTTTAGAGAGTGTAGTGTTGTTCTGTTGGTTTGCCAAAATACTTCAGTCTCTACTCTTGGTCTTAATTTAACAGCACAAATAAGTGCAAGAGGCCCCCCTACCAGCGCCATCAGTGATATAGCCCTGTGACATCATTCATCTCATACATCATTGACATCATTGAGTAGCCCCACAATGCACTGTGATTACTCTGAGTGCTGATCTCAGACGTCCCATCGATCCCCAGGGAGCCCAGCCTAATCAACCTGCTCTCTATACAGACTCCCAGTACACAATAGACCACCGTTCCACAAGGTCAGCCTCAAAGTCACACATATCCAACACTTAAATGTAATGGTTATCTTTTTGTTGTGCTGTCACTGTGAGTTATTTCATTGGCTTTAATGCGCCTTTGATCTATGTCTCTCCCCTCTTGCCTCTTATGTTATAATCTTGGGTGGCTTTTCATGTGAGCTGCAGCAGGACCACCGAGGCTGTCTTTGTACCCTCGGCTGTTCCTCCCACTCCCAGTGGCAGGAGGATTACCCAGAGGCATCATAATTGGGTTTATAAGGTTAAAGTGGCTTTTTATACCAAACCGCTGCCTCACCCAACAACCTCTAAGATTCTTGTTTGTGCCCTATCCGATCTATCAACAATAGATTATTTGTGATTAGCTTGTCCTAAAAAATAATTGCCCAGCTATTGTGGTTCTGCATAGTAGAGGGTAGAGCACTGCAACACTGCCACAGTAGGGGATTCCCACCCATGCCAAACAAGTATGGAGTCATGCTACTGCAAGGTGTTTTAGATGAAACTCTCCACCAATCCAGGCATGTGTTACAGCACATCTTACCTGAATTTCAACAACAGAAGTCTCAAAATTGTGTTTGAATATAATCCAAAATCCCCTTAAGCTGACATGTACTATGTGAACCTATAGAGGACTAAGAGCTCTGTAAATTGATTACGCAATTTACAAAGCTCCCACATTCAAGTGCTTTGACCAAAGGGAGCATTCTGGAGAGGGATGGCAGACGGGGGTGGTGGAAATTAGATTGTATTTTTAAGTGTCCATATGGTCACCCGGTTCAAAAAATTGACAGGGATAGAAATTGATTCTTTTTTAATTAAAAGTAACCATATCCACCTTGGAGAGCTTCTTGGAGAGTAATGCGGTTAGCACACAGCTGTGGTCCGCACAGATCATGCAGACTGGGGGGAGGTTGAGACGGAGAGAGCTAAACAATAGAAAATGCAGCATGTGAAAGCAGCGGGATAAAGCGCTGTAAGTGAAAAGCATCTGCAAAATGAAGTGGCAGGAGGAAGCAACAGAGTGAGAGGGTGGAGAGAACAGGGCAAAAAAAAAAAATCATGAGCCAGTGCAGCAATGTCAAAATGGTGGGGGGGTAGGGGGTCATCAGAGGTTAATGATGTGAGATTAATAGTTTAATTAGGCAGCTCAATAGCAGGGCCAGAGGCACTCACCCAAACCCTCTGCTGTGGCCTAGAATCTGCACTGCTATAAGATGACAAGATTTGCCAGTGTCCTTCCAGAAAGGGCAGATGGAGTAATAGTCCAAGACATTTCAATCCTGTCTGTTCCTATTGATGGCTTTATGGGCATTAGATACTTCATTTACATGTAAAGGTATATTAGAGAATTTTGCAGCGTCTTTAGGGCCTATGAAATTTTGGGAACATGTATCCAAAGCGTGAAAAGCATTGCAGGTTTGTGGTTTCCTTATTTGATCTGAGGCTACTTTAAATTAAAGAATCTTGTATCACCAAAGTTTTCGATGAGCAAGGGTAAAAGTTAAATTTGCCTTGGGCAGTATCATATAGAGGATCTCAGCTGCATCAATATTGAAGGATGCCTAGACAGCCATTTTGTCAAAACCTCATGGATTATTGATAAGACTCTATTCCTCTGATGAGGACAGAGAACTTTTGGCTATCTGACATTAAATGTTTTCAGAGCTTCACCTACCCAGAGGACATAACCCAATGCTCACATTTATCACTTCCTGACACGCTGCCATATACCCATCTATTGTTTACTCTTGGAGGATCCTCTAAGGCACATTTACAGGCATTTAAACTCACACAGCCGTTGGACATGGGACAGCATATAAACATGGTTGGATCTCAAGCGGGAACTATTTCATGGTTAAGTGGCCACCTGAGCTGCACCAAAATGCTAAATCAGAAGGGAGGCAATAGACAAAAAGCCTGTGGGTGCCCGTTAAGCCAGAAGCTCTTTGTTGTTCTTGGTCCCTACAGTAACATAATTTAATTTACCCTCAAGTTTGGCTGGTGGAGAGTGGAATTACTTTAGACCTTAGGGCTGTGGGGGTGGGAAAAAGAAAACAATGGTAGGGGCTTTGTATGGTCTCTTAGGGAGAGCTAATCTAGTGGAGGCAAATTAATAGGTTAGTGGGGTTGGAAGGGGTCATGTAGTGATGGATGATGAGCTAACCCCAAATGGGATCTCTGAAGAAGCTTGTAGCCACCTCAGCGACTAAGCACCCTATCCTCACTCTTTCTTGTACCCCTTTCTCTTCTTCCTACTTGTTAGTTTTGCCCCCCAGGATCACTTAACACACTTAACATTTTCTCTACACTGGTCTATTAATAACAGGGTCCAAGCCAAGGTGACCGTTGGCCTTTACCAAGCAGCATTAACAAAGCCCACATCTACCCCCTGAATGTCCCTTTGCACTCCCACAGCAACTTTACAGAGTAGTTGAAATTTGCATCACAAAGGTCTCCAGCTACAGCTTAAATATTCAAGCTGCATTCAAAACATACTTTTGCTTTTTCATGTTTTGTTTTGCATGCCAGTGTCTCACTGCTGAGACTTTATGCTCATGGACGCCGTCAAATACTGCTGCAGTGGTATGTCCTTCATTGTTTAGAAACAGAAAAAAAAACGCTTTCGTGACATTGTAAATGTGAGCATTTCATCAAAGAAACTAAATGAACACTGGAGGTGATGTAGCCCCAGGGTTATTTAGATGAGCTGTGCAGTTCAGTCAGCACATTAGCAGGCTTGTGTCGTAGGTTAGGGACACAGACTTCATAAAGAGCTTGTTTGCTAGAAGTCATATGTAGAGTCATAATGCACATGCATTCACACTGTCCACTCTCTGCATGTTTTCTATCCATCAGTTGTTTTCAGGTAATGACAATGATCTGTCTCCAACAGCAAGTAATTGTGCTTTAGCTGGAATAGTTAGCTCTGACAAGGGAAAAACACGAGCTATATTGTTTTTGTGCAGCTTTTTCCTTATGCGATTGAGCAACACAAGTAGTTGTTGTATCTTGAACTAGGGGTAACAGAGACATCACAGTGCAGTGTGTCTACCTTTGTCTTTTGTCTTTTTAATCTTTCCATTCAAGCATCAGGTTGACTGGAAGAAGCCACAGGTAGTGAGTCATCTTTGAATAGACAGGGTGGGCGCCAGTTAAAATACCATGGGTAATGCAAAACCTCAGGCTTCCCCATCATATGATACTACTCAACCACTCATTACCGACAAGACCCACATCTTCACCATCAAAAGGTGCACAAAGGAGCATTTATCCTGAAACAAGGGCTGTTTTTTAAACAGTCATTTTGAATGCTCACCCCAGACATTTGTCACTAAGGCATATTGAATATATTTTTTTCCAGAATGATGGCATATAGTGTCTGACATATGAGAAGAGAGGGTTTAGACTTGCAAGATACTTCTGTGGTTCATAATCGGCTTGCGAAGATGAAAGCCAATACATTAATGTTGCTCACACTGGGAGGAGAGGAGTGATGGGTAATTGCACTTAGAGTTTATGTTCTTCTCCGCTGTCTTGAATAATTCACTGAAGACTGGGAGGCCCGATAGAAAGCCTTTCTTCATGCCCCCCCTCCCCACCTCTATAGGTTTAGCCTTTTTGTCTTAAAAATTCCAGTGATAGTGAAACAGCAAATTTACTCCATTTTGATAAATCTATTAAACCTCTGTCAGTCTTCAGATACCAAAGTGTTGTTCCACAAAAAATTTTTTTGATAGATTATGTATGTTTTTTGTCCAGTTTAATTATGGCATTATGTCTCTGTGTAAGGGTGATGGCAGTGATAGTGAGGATGACTCTTCTTCTTCTTCTTACTCCTCCTCTGCTTCTTCTACTTCTTCTATTAGCATTATTTGTGTTAGTGTTATTATTGGTATTTGTATTACCATTAGTATTAGTATTACCTGTGTAACTATTTGTATTAGTATCATTCAGATCTAAGACCTATTCTTCTAAATGCAGATATGTGCAAGGTATTTATGTAATGTGAAACATAAAGGAGGGTCTGTGGTGTTCAGCTGTAAAACAGAGGTGTGGATAGTTGCAAACATGATGTTTATTGGTTTAAACAAACAGCCTGAAGTGCAGTTGACTTTATCGGGGTAAATAACTTGCAAGGGAGGCAGCTTTATGTGGAATTAATTGCAAGCAAGTTGCCTGCTAATGGCCTGAAAAGGCCTTAATGGAAGTGTTCCATTAAAACAACCAGTACTGATGCCATCAGACAAATTTCCACTAAGTGTTGCCTCGTGAAAATGATAACTTACTAATCCATTATTAATAAGAATTAATGGTTTGCACTCTGCCGCGTGCATATCGATCCCTGTTACTCTACTCTACAGAGTAGCTCTCGATGGACACTCTGGCAGACTTGGGAATACGCTAATTGTTAGCCACACTAGTGCCATTTAGCCTTTCCCTGCTGTCTCTGCATTCATTACAGCCCTCGCTCTGAGGCCCCTGACAAGGAAAAAAGAGAACGCTATATTACTGCCTGGGAAAAATGCCATAACAGTCACAGTACTTGGAGTGTGGCTGAACAGTGAAAAACAATATAATAATAAATATCACAGTAAACCTCTTTCCATTTCATCTAGCCTCCTAAAATTTCACCTCTGGTCTTACCCCCTCACACAGAAGCTGAAATATCACAAGTTTCTGTCAGCGCATTGCTCATACATGCAGTCATCACCTCATCTCATCCTTGGCTCCACAAAAGCTATAGGAAAGGTCACAGGCTAATACATACGTTGACAGGTGTTCCTGGTCACCTGTTCCTACACCTTGGGATTTGTTTAGTGAAGAACAAAAGCATTGTAGGAACACTAGAGGAACCAGGGAGGCCGGGACCTCCCATACCTTTCATCTCTCTGATGACCTCAGACCCCACAAATGCTGCTGCAGGCATTAGGTTAACCTGAGAGAAGCTATTTAGTCCTCACACATCCTCACCCTACCTCAGTGCTGTCTAAACCAGGGATCTGTGCACGTTTATCAGTGGCCTCCTCAGGGGCCAAATCTGCACCTAAAAGTTGACAGGGTGCAAATATGTCTCCACTTGTCAATATGGTAAATAAGAGGTATTCTCTGGTAGATAACCTCAACCGTGAAATGGTGGTTCTTGCCACCGACTCTGGCCACTGACAGTTATGGTTCCTCCCTCTAAAACATTCCCAGAGAGAAGAGAACTTGTGTTAAAGCCTTGCATGTCTGATAGGAGTCTTAGAGGTGACATATCAAAGCCTAAACAGAGAACAACTCCACTAGCTCAGTCACTAGCTGGATTTGCATAGTTAGGCTTATGTGTTTTTCCAACTTGTCCCAGCCATTGTTTACCTGTGACATCTGCATGTCTGACAGCAAAGAAAATGGGACACAAGCAGAAAAAAAAGACAGATTCTGGATTTTCTTAGAAAAGAGCTGACAAACCTACCAGCTTGATATCCTTATCTTCCAGTAGTGTAAACAATCATGGAGGAAGACAAATTTTGCAGAGTCTTTGTTCAGAAATACTACTGCCCTTTATTTGTAGTGTGTAAGGCGGGCAGACCCTTTTGTGATTTGGTGATTGAATGCGCAGCAAGACGTGGATTAATGATGTACAGCCCCAGATTTGTTGGAGTTTTGCCTTAAAGTCAAAGGTCAACTATGGAAATTCACAAGGGAGCTTGTCTAAGAGGATTACTACCAGAAGGGCTCAGTGAGGACTAGTTTACCACTATATTCCAGCGATCCCTAAAAATTGTTAAGATTTCTCAGAACCAGTGGTTGCTCATTTATGTTTTTCTGGCAGTGGATGGACTCTGAGCCCGTGTTCTTTAATTTGAAGTATGTGCCCAGAACTGTTTAATGCTTCTTGATCCTCCATCTTAGCAGCAAAGCGAAAAGCACCCACTTCAAGTTTAATAGAACTGCGGTGGACAGATGTTAGCAGGGACTCTTGGAAGTCAGAATGATGCTAATCAGGTCTTGAGGCTTTATACTGTTGGATGGCATGCCAGTACACCACTCACTCGTGTTTACTCATGCATGCACAAGCATACACTCTTAAGAGCTAATCAAGGTAGACTTAATAGATCAGCTCTTCTGGCTTCAGCCTGCATCTGTGGCACAATCGCCTGCTGATGATATTAAAAAAAAATAAAAAATAAAAAAAGGAGTTTATTACTATGCTGGGCCAATTTTAACCTAGTCTCTGGGAAGAACCAAGAAGAAAATGTCATTCAAATGTCAGGTGGGTTGTGGTACTATGAGGGGTCACAGGTCACAGATGGATGGATATGTTGGATTACTGTTTTTCGCAAACACAGGTATACCGCATACACGCAAACAGCAGTGTGACTAGATTTTCTCTCTCTTTTTTGCTGTGGCTATAACCCATCATGGGTGTGTAATATACCTTGGATTTTGTCATATTTTAAAATTACTGTGAGCTTGTCAAAAAAAAGAAAGGTAAAATTTATTTAAAATGTTTTGTTTAATACATGGGTCTCATTTGAAAGAATGGCACCTATTTTATGTGTATACACTGATATCCTTTTGGGCGAGTGATGAAAGTTATTAGGTCTTCCTCGCCTTCATTAATTTTGACAGTTTAGGAATTGCTTTCGGTTCTGACTGCTGCCGATGTGTTTACAATTGCAACTGCACCACTGTAATCTGTGTACTCTACAGCTCGGTTCATTTGCGACAGCAGACATGCTCATGTCAAATCTTTATGCCTGTAATTGAGTTGGTCTATGTAAAAGGAAGGAAATATGTTTTTTTTGGTAGGAGGCAAGCCTTTGTATTTTAGTCTGTGTGTGTTTATTGTTTATTGTTTATTTGAATCCCCATTGTTACATTGCCGTTCCTCCTGTGGTCCCTAGAAAACATCAATGAATGCCACACTGAAATTCATACCAATAATCAAATGGTAAAGCACAGTGAGAAATTGACTTGTCTAATGCCATTTATAAACTAAGCAACAAAATGTGCACATTTGGAACATGGAACAATGACAACGCAAGGATAAATTCAGTTCAAATTAGACAACATGGGCACTGCTGCACACATCTCATATCTCTGTTATTACTTTTTTCTTCTCCGAGCACATGGCATCAGGACGTGCACAAGTACACCACACCCCACCCCATGGTTACAGTATTGTACACTGCTTATTCGCCTGATGAAAGCTCAGCTGCAGAGATGTCCTAGAGCAAGGACAGCCAGCACCACCT
>OMKZ01034243.1:4878-17585 GCA_900302535.1 Neoniphon sammara | reverse complement strand
TGCATCTTTCTCTGTGGATGCTGACCTCAGTGGGCCTTGGCTAACGTTAGCTCAGCCACCTCCTCCTCTTTGCAGCCTTTGATGATGAGGAAGCCTCTGCTGCGACACTGACGCCTCGTCTCGTAGGCAGAGCAACAGACTGAAACACACAGACAGACTCAGCTGAGTCGCACGCCCTCGGGAAAGAAGGACAGACAGGCTGAAAGACTGTCTCTAAGGCTCTGTATATAGACTCAGTGTTGTTTGGTTTTGTGACGATTACTTGGTTGTTTTTCGAAATGATCTGTGTGGATGTTTTTATTTTAAAGGGTGTTATTGTGGCATTTCAGAGGTGGAGAAAAACAACAGTGGGAGAGAGTGAATGAAAGGGTGACGTGAGCCCACTGAGCCACTGGGTCGCCTTGCTCGACATGTTTCTGTCTCTCTCTCATGACAACAGACAGACATGGACAAGGGCTCTGCTTGGGATTCGGCAGGCTCTGACAAGATGTGACACTCAACCATAAAAAAGACACACTACCACCTGTCAGCCGTGGTCATCCAGTTTTTCTTTTTTTTTTCTTTTTTTTTGTGTGACCCATTTCCAGTTCTGAGGACCCACAGTTATGACCACCTTATCTGTTACACTATGAAGGAACACCTGGAGGAAAATTCACCTGACCAAAATTCACTCTTTTACACATTTGACCACATTTTCATATTTTTCCCACCGTTTTTTTTGCAAGAGAGAAGTGAGGGGGGATAAATGCATAAACACGCGGACAAGCCTTTGCGGCAGGCCTGCATTTTATACCCCTCATCCTTCGATATCTCTCTCCCTTCATCTTCATCTTTCTGCTCTGTCGCTCTGTAAATCTACTCGGTCATGCCTACTCAGTCAACTTTCCTCTGTTGCCGTCCCCCTGTGAGGATTTCTGAAGCTGTACGCCAGAGTGGAAGTGTTAACTGAAGAGTTTTTTTTCTTTTTTCCATGTTGTTTCAGTTTTGGATAATCAGCACTATAGTAGGGTCATTTGTCTGATGGCCAAGAAACCTCCACGAAGATCTGCAAAAGCTGAGGAAATTTGAGTTTCAAATGGAATAGTCGATGTATATGATGTTATTGTCACTTTGGCTTTTTTTCCCCATTGCTTGTGAAACGCTTTGTATTTTTTATTTGTTGCACCAAAGGTATGAGTACGCCACCTGACCCTCATGAAAAATGCAGCTTTAACTCAAGGACGTGATCAGGATGGCTGGGTTGAAATCATGTGCATGGATGTGATGATGTTCAAGGGAATCAGATTGTTTTCTGACCAGCTGATGTATTTCTTTTTGCTTTTATCAGCTTTTATTGTGATTGCTTTTGTTGATTGATTTCACATGTATTGGGAAGGATGTGGCTTTAAGAAAACATGCTTAGATTAGAGTCTTTCTCATTGTCACACGCACACACACACACACACTTAAACCTGAACGTTCATGTGCCCTTTCCAAACTGTCATAGACATAATGTCGAACACACACAGGCACACTGACACTTACACACCACACACACAGCATCTACTCAGCCAGACCTCACTCATATCACACATACACTGACACAGTGACATTATCACAGTCTAACTGATAAATGCACAGTGATATATGTATGCCCGCACATTACATACACACACACACACCCACGCAAACACACAAACTGACCTTGCTGCAGCCCCTAAAAACCATCCACACATGTAAACACTCGAGCCTTACACACCATATGTGTGTATGTTCAAAGTGCATTAATAGGGATTGCTTGTCAGGACCTGTTGGCATTTGCATGTATGTACATGCTACGCTTGTCATGAGTGTGCATGTGCATGTGTGTGTCCATATATATGTAAGATGGATGTATTTATAATGGATGTAATCCACTTTTCCACATCTTGTCCCTGGAGGACATGATACATCTGTCTTGTTTTGTTAAGGTTTGTTTTTCTTTAGTTTGTGATTCAGAAAATGTATGAATCTAAAGTATTGACATCCCATTATGTATTTAAAAGAAACTAGCTCTTCATAATAGCCTTATTCTCACTGCAGCTTACAAAGATACATGCTCTCCCAGGGATTTGTATATTTAATCAGTTCCAACACTAGAATACTATATTACCACATCTGACTCTTCTGCAGTAGACTCTATACTTGGATGTGTTTTTGATGGAAGTATTTCTTTAAACAGTATCCTTGCAATCAGTATTGTGTTTGCTGGCTGTCTGAGTGGCTGGTGATTGACTTGACCGGCTACCTAGCATTGTGTTCAGGCTGTCTGGTTTTGCTAGCTGGCTGACTGACTGACAAACTTGATAGCTGACTCATTTGTTGACTGTCTTTGCTTTGTGGATGGTTAGCTAGGTGGTTGACTGGCTGTGTGAAAAGCTGACTGACACGATGGCAAACAAAGTGGGTAAGTCAGTGGTTGACTGACGGATGCGCTTCTTTATTCTTTGCCTGGCTGAATAACTGGGTGATAAACACACTGTCGGCCATGATCATCTCATTGACTAATTAATGGACTGACTGGTAAACAGGAAGACTGACCATTTGATTAATTAGCCAGACTGGAGTGCCTTGCTTGGCTGTTGTAGCTGTCTGAATGGCTGACTAAATGTCTGAATGGTTGGCTAGCTGGTTGGTTGACTAACTGTCTGTCTTTCTGAGTGTTTAACTGACTGGCAGGCTGGCTGACAGGCTGATTGAGTGACTGGGCCGTTACGTGACCGTCCAGTTGGACGTCTGGATGCTGGCTGGCTAACTGGCAAGTCCTGTCTGCCTGTTTGGCACCAGTGTGAAGTGTTTCATGTCTTATCAGCCCCAACCATTTGCCTCTACAAAAGCTGCTCTCCCTCTTTCGCCTACCCGTTTTTCTTCCTCTTAATGTCTGTCTTTTCAGTCCCTCCCTCTCTCTCTTCCTCCCGTTCTTACTTTCTCCCTCACTTTCTCTTTATCTCTCTCTCTCACGCTTTCTCTCTCTGTGTGTTTCTATCTTTTCCCTGTAGCTATCTCTGTTTGCATTCTGATCTGCTTCCTCATCTCTCCTCTCAGTAGTTCCACACAGCCCATCCGCCCCACACCCTTCACTCCATTCATCCTTCATTTCCTTCCTCCTTTCCTCCCCCTTTTCATTTCCATGTCCTCCCTTTTTTTTGCTTTCCACCTCTTCACTATCTCTGCTCATATTTTCTCTCTCTCTCCCTCTTTCTCCCCTCCATTCTCTCTCTCTCTCTCTCTCCACCTCCTCTCCTCCCGCCCTTCTCTTTGCCGTGTCCTTGTATGACTCACGATGCTACACAAAGCAACTCCCAAACATGACACTTTCTTCCCAGCTGTAAATACATGCACCAACACTCAGTACACACACACACACACACACACACACACACACACACACACACACACACACACACACACACACACACACTGGCATTACTACGTTCACACTGCGACAAAAGAGTCTGGGGCATACTGATAACAAACCTTAAGGAGGCTTAAAAGTGAAGCAATGCCACTGTTGGCAGAGCTCCCGCTGTGTGTGTGTGTGTGTGTGTGTGTGTGTGTGTGTGTGTGTGTGTGTGTGTGTAGCCCTTGCCTACATTGTACTGAATTAACACTCAACAAAGTAGCCTGCTCTGATTTCAAACACTTGACCTTCTAATATGATAAACCTGAGGGTAATTTGATGGAGGAGGGAAGTGAGGGGGTTGCATCCTCCTTGTTAACACAAATTATATACTAGATTCCCCTTGAGAACCACAGATCTTAGATGGAAAGCGAAGCAAAATAGAGTTCTTGAACTTTTCCAGGGAGGGTCCATGGTAAGAAATT
Source organism: Neoniphon sammara (assembly GCA_900302535.1). NCBI lineage: Eukaryota > Metazoa > Chordata > Actinopteri > Holocentriformes > Holocentridae > Neoniphon > Neoniphon sammara. The sequence continues at coordinate 13,742 of OMKZ01034243.1, read as the reverse complement.
CTCTCACTGTGGGACTCAGGTCATTAATTATAACATTTAACTATTTTGAGAGGCAGTGTGTGGGCCAGTGACCCGCTTGTGCCTCTGATTGTTTAAGGACCCAGGTCAGATTACATCACTAACCACCTTCAACACACTATGAACCAATGAAAATGTTTTTGTGGCACAAACAGCGTCTGGTGCAAGATCTTTATCTTACATTTAAGGCAAAACCAGCTACATTTTGCTTATTCTTTATACACTAAAATTCAATGAGAAAATGTAAAAAAATTTTAAGTATAAAAAACAGATAATATAGGCCCTGCTCAGACTTGGTATTAACGTCCGTCTTGGATGATCAGATCGGAGCTGAGACAGATCACCGCTCACACCTGGCATCATCGTGCATGTCAGATTCATCTCTTTCTTTCTCCTCACTTCTATATTCACACTTTCATTATCCTCACATTATTCCCCACCCATCCTATTCCTTATCTTTGGCCCATTAACAAATCACTTATGCCCAACTTCTCTATATTTCAAGCCAGCAGACACTCCTTCCTTGTTTTCCGTCTTTCTGAGGATACATCAGGTCGCATTAGCGTTCACACTCCAAATGCTATGTGGCCCAGTGCGCCAATGCTCCCAGACCGCCAGTGATGGTTTGAGTGATCAGATCACAATGAGTCTCCAAGACACACTGAGACCTGTACTGAGCGCTCTCCACATGTGGTCTGATCACTGAGACAGATGTTTAAACCAGGTATGAAGCGGGTCATAGGTCTGTTCTATCGATAACAGGAGACAGATGCATAAAACCCTCTGTATAATGTTTGCATAATTTTCCTGTAGCACCATTGTGATTGACAGTTAATCTGCAATCTCTGGAAGGCCTTTGTTTCAGTGTCAGCCCGTGTGCAGGCGCAGCCATTTAAACAGCCCCAGGTATCTTACATTTGCATTTCACTATATCCTTACATCTCAAGAAACGCCGCAGAAAGCAGCTTACCCAGTATCGCAACATTTGAAGTTGCTGTAAAAAGAATTGTTACATTTTCCCATCTTTTGACTATCCCAGACTTATTTTACAGTCAGTATAAATGCCTTTAACTTTACAGATATTATATATTCTAGCCATAGCCATAAAACGCATTCAGAATTCAGCATTCACACAAACACACACATAAACCCTATCACATGCCTTGGCATACAGTGCATGTGCCAGGGTTTATGTGTTTGTGTCATCATATTTGAAAGGTGATTGATGCCGCCTTCTAAAGTTAAAGGATTATGGTCCAGGCTGCTCTCCTCCTGTACATTATTCCTGGTGGTGTCTGCATAGCTGGAAACATCAGGGCTCACTTTCCTTCAGAATTCATTATCGTCATCACTTTCATAATTTATATTGTACGCACTTTAAGATTGCCGGAGGGAGATCATCTATTCCAGTAAACACAAAGCCCTCTTCTTTTAATTCATTTATTTTTTCTTTTCCAATTTTTCCCAGTTATACTGTAATTTCATTGTGCTTGAAGTGGCATCAGTGTGAATATTACAGTGTGTTACACTCTGCTTGCTGACAATCAGCTGCCACCCACAGGAAGAAATGAAAGTCTCCACCAGGAAATGATCCCTAAACAACATGTCACCCTACAAAATTAATTGTCATATCAGCATCGTACCACTCGGGAATCTTTGTTAGGCGGGACAGCAGTTAACTGCACGCTAGGTTCGAAACCAATAATTTTGTTTCTTCAAAACAGTGGAGACAGTGGTAAAGTGGTTATAAGAGCAGTCTTGAGGTGAGGATTTCCACTCACCTCTTCATTTCCTAGTCCCTGCCACAGAGCAGTCTTGATGTCTGTGTTGTTCTATTAAGAGGGAATTTTCTTGGCTTGGTTTTGCTGTTCATTAAGACTGTGATTCATGTTGAGTCAATGAAATGGGCGCCCCGGGGCCTGCTAATGTCCCTGATAATGAGATTTTAGGAGAAATGTGTTTTTGTATGCTCTGACAATGAACACAATGGGACAAGTTTTCTGTGCCTGGAGATGATGGTGATGATGATAAAAAGCGCGTCCGGCTGTCTCTCTCGCATCAAAACGTTTCTTTATTTCACTGAAATGTATGTGCTTGGGTTTGATGTTCTGCATAAATTTAGAGCTGAATTCTCATTTGTACCATCTGCCATTTGAATAAATGCAATTTGTTGTAGCAAATCTTCTACTGATGTCCTTTATAGGCTTTACAAGAAATGTGATCCAATTTATTTCTTGTTTTTTCTTTTGTGAGATATTTGTTTTTTCTTTTTTTTAATCTCAACCTTTGATGTGTAAATATAACATACTTCCTCTTTGTTCATTTATGTACGATGTTGTTTTGTTTTTTTGTTTATGCTCTAATGTCCATTGAACGACTATTATTGGGTACATTTTCCCCAACTGCTTTTGAACTGGACTTGTTTTCAGTGTAATTCAATTTCCTGAAATGAAGATTGTTCAGTTGATTCCATCCAAAAGTGTGCCGCCATTTTTGTTATTGCTCATTTAAGCCATTTTTATAGCTTGTGAGCCTAAAAGCCTCTTTGATTAAACTGCACTTGTTTTCAATACGAAGCAATTTGCTGAATGAAGAATTGATTCCAAATGTATGTTATCATTTTTTATTATATTTTATGATCTTCATAGACCAATTCATGGCTTGGAATTGCTGGAGATCATGAAAGCCTGTTTGATTAATTAGATGAGATTAGTCTTTGATTAAGAAGTGTTTGATAGCATTTTAATAGGCTTGGTTTCAATCGGATTACAGGGTGGGGAGCCCCAGGCATAATACCATAACTCACTGTTCCTGATGGATGCACTGTCACTCAGAGTCCCTGTGTGTGTGTGTGTGTGTGTGTGTGTGTGCGTGTGCGCCTGTGTCTATTCTCTATGGGTACCCTAAGTGCAGTAACATATGTTTTTATCCGTGTGCATGCTTTTGTGTGACCATGTGCACATTCGTGTGTGTGTGTTTGTGTGTGTGTGTGTGTGTGTCGTGTTGCCTCATGTCATGCCAGTAAAATGCACCCAGCATCTCCTTAGACAATAATAAACCATCTCTTTGCTTTCATCTTTGCCAACTCTATGCCCCAAACCCATTGTACCTCTTATGATACATTACCACAGCATCACTGTCTGCTTTCCCTTCCTCGTTCTATTTTTTTTTATTTTTATTTTTTACCATTCTTGTTCATTTCTCTCCTCTCAGCATCAGTGTTGCACAGAGTCAGGTGCAGGTCCCGGGGGAGGCATGTAGAGTAAGAGGAAGGCATAAAACAGGCACTCCAAGTCAGAAACACAAGATATAAAACACCCACCGCCAACACAATGGCCTTTAGAAAAACAGCTCGAATATTTTCTTTGCCCATTGTATAAACTGCGCAACAGTTCCTGTCAAGTTTTTTTTTTTTTTTTTTTGTGGCTGCCAGGTTTTATTCTCAGTGTGCTTTCTTTGCCATTTGCCTTTTTGATTATGTGGAAGTGGTTTAACCTCTGAACTGTATTAAAAAATATATTAGATGTCCACTGGCACACATGGCTTTCAGTGTGCCAGGTCATTCTAGAAATTTGTTTGCATGTATTTTCAAATATCTAACATTTTGGTTTAAATATAATTTTCATGTGTGCAGGTTTATTCCACTTTCCCTTTTACTTTGGCAAAGTAAAAATATGAATTGCTCCATATTTAAATCAGTATTCTGTCTGCATCGTTGCACTGGTGTATTTCACAGTGCTGTGCCCCTCTGGGTACGGTAAAAAGTAATTCTAGCTCCTTTTAAAAAAACGTATATAGCCTATTTTTTAATTTTTTTCATTGGAATAATTTTCATTGGCATCACTTTTCTCTGTGTATGCTCTCCTCCAGCGCATCTTCAAAAAAAAAAAAAAACTGTAACCTCCTCTCTTTAAAATGTTCTCATTTCCCTTTATTGTTTTTAATCACTGTTGCAGTCAGGTTCTTCCAAAACAGTTGTGTCTCTCTCCCCCTTCTGCTGGCTGTGTAGGAGGGTCCTTACGTCATGCTGAAGAAGAACTGGGAGCTTTATGAAGGCAACGACCAGTATGAGGGCTACTGTGTGGACCTGGCCTCCGAGATCGCCAAACACATCGGGATCAAATACAAGATCTCCATTGTACCCGATGGGAAATATGGAGCCAGGGATCCAGAGACAAAGATATGGAATGGGATGGTCGGAGAGCTTGTCTATGGGGTAAGGATGGATGGGAACTATAAAAACAAAATAAAATACAACACCTTCAGAAAGTATTCAACCCCCCAATGATTTATACTGCATGCTGTGGTGCCACAAGATTAAACTGGGATGTTTGCTGCTGATCTACACCCAATAACCCATAATATCAAACTGAATTTATTTTTTACAAATTAATTAAAGATGAAAAGCTAAAATAGTTTGACTCAAAAAGTATTTAGCCCCTTTGCAGTCTCATTCCAAATGCATTTTCCTTCGGGTATCCTTGAGATGTCTCTACAACTTGATCGGAGTCCAGGTTTGCCTTTTTTATTGAGCTTTTCTTTTTATAGAGCACTTTTAAAGGTGTGCTTTACAATATGAAAAAAATGGCATACAGGGATAATGAGAAAGGACTAGTGGGAAGGAAGGAAAGTGGAAAACAGGGATGGAGCAAGAGAGACAGGACGAAGGCATGGAGGGCAGATACATGGAGGGAGGAGGAAGGAGGGAGGGCATGAACATGTATAGTCAGACAAATATAGAAAATACTGTAGATACTGTTAGAGCTGAGCAATTAATCAAAATATTATTAAAAATAGCAGTGTGGCTGTATCCAAATCCAAGTGCAATATCCAAATCACAGGAATGTAAAATGTGTGATAAAATACTGTTATAAATGTGACACAGTGTTGTGATGCTGCAGCGATTGCCTGGTTATATTCTCCAAACTAAACAAACAGAAATTACATCATCATGATTTTATTTATGTATTTATTTTCAGTGAAAATGGATATGATGTTGAAATTAGCATAGCATTGCTGCTAAAATCATGAATCATATTGCAGGAACAGTGTCTGTCTATTTATTTATTCATTCATTCATTCATTTATTCACTCATTCATTTATTTATTTATTTTTTTTCAATACCATTCAGCCCTACATAGCAGCATATTGTCATATGGATATGAGACAGTAAACATAAAAGTGAACTAAAAGTAGGGGATGAAGGATGGGAGGAAATTTTTAAAATTCCTAGAGTAACTCATGTATGACCTATACATAATGTAATATGCTGTACATTTAAAACTACTTTTACAGTTTTTTTGTTTTTTTTTTTACCAGCATCCAGTTGAATATTTATTTGTTCCACTAAAACTCTCTGCTCAGACTAAGTCCTGTCTTTGCCCTCTGCAGTCATTTCCAGTTCCCAGCAGCAGGGACTCCAGCAGCACTGAAAGCCATGCATTATTGAAACCATAAAACGGGTTGAATAGCTTGAACAGGTGTAATGAATTCTCGGTGTTTACATAGTAGCTGTGAAATGCTCAAACGGACTTGTTTTTTCCACCAGTTTTCTGCAGAGATGTCAACCGGGTCGCCTCCCCTTTGAAAAACTGAGAAAGCTGGCTAATTCTGCCACTGTGGTCGGAGATTTCACAATGGCTTTTCGCTGCTTTTTGAAATATTCCCAACAAGTGGGGTGCCGCTTGTCACTTTGTAGAAGACAGCGACTGGAGACTGGAGGTTCCTGCAGAACTGTGACAATATTAATTAGCCTCCTGAATTCTTAGTGAAAAGTGACACAGTAGAACCTCCGCGCTGACTAATCAGGTTTGATTTATACCAAACACTCCCGGTCTTCTCTAATGACTCGTGTGCCACCCTCAGCGTTGCAGAGAAAATACATATGTAAGCTTTCCTTTGTCCTCCAGTCTGCTCCCTTACTTTTTTTTATCTCGGTCTCCTTTATTCGCTCTCTCTGTTCATCTCTGTGACTGCCCGTTTCTCTGCCATTAGCTTCTTACATCTGTCTCCAGCCATCTGTCTTGTGTCTATCTCTCTCTCTCTCTCTTCTTTTTCTTCTTCTTCTTCTTCCATTTTTCTCACAAACTAACTTTCAGCTTGTGGTTTTTAGATTTCTCTCTGCCCTCTTCTCCTCTGCTTTCTTTCCATGCTCTTTCCATCTTCCTTCTGTGTCTTTCTCCCTGTAGTTTCTTCATTCTTTACAGCAACAGAACAATCACTGTTTGGTGTGTTGTCATTGCAGCTTCCTCTTAAGAAAGACTTTAACATTGCAGACATTATTTAGACACATGCAGACTTGGATGTTTTGGACTCTCCCACAGCGCGCGCGCGTGTGTGTGTGTGTGTGTGTGTGTGAGACTCAACTGACTACTTTATATTCTGGCGCTGTCTCTCCCATGCCTGTGAATTACTTCTCATTTTAGTGCTTTCTCCCTCTCCCTCTCTTTCAACCCATCTCTCCCTCTTCCTCTTCCTTGCCTCACCCCCAACATCCAATCCACTTTCTCTCCTTACTTTCGCTACTTTTCTTTCTTTCTGTTTGCTTCAGTCTCTCTTTGATCCTTTACAGCACTGTTTTGCAACTTTCTCGGGACCCACTTTTTAAAAATGATAATCAACCACGACCCAACTTACATTCATGCAAAGTTTTAGCCTACTTTATTTTATTTTGTCTTAGTGAACTAATTTTTTTTCCCACAAATTGCATAGACTTGTGCTTTTTATCTATTAAAACAGGAATACATTGATGATACAGTCAGTGTTACTGAGATCAAAAGTATCATTTTTTTCTCACTGTCAGTTATAGTGAAATCAGTAATATTAGGCATTAACATTTTCTCAATGAATACAAAACAAAATCAAATTTCACAGGCCTTTTTTTCATACATATAAACAGAAATGCATTCACAATAAATTTAGCGTTATTGAAATTAAAATGTTCAAAAGTATAACACTACCAGTATGTGGGTTTTCTACCACTGGTGCTCTCTCTCTCTAATCACAAAGCGACTAATTTTTTGTCACTAGCTGTCAAATTTGTTTTTGTGGCTGTCAGTTATAAAACTGATCAGAATTAACTCTCTGCATCGTGTTCACTACAAGCTAACCTACTTCCACCACAGCCGAGGGAACCTATTCATCACGTTTCATTCTTTACTTTGCCTCCAATTTTGGTAAATAGTAAACTTAACACTCCCTCTACTTCTGACTTCCTTTGGCCTTTTTTCACTACTCCCTTCTTCTTCTCCCACTATCTCCATCTGCAGAGAGCTGCGATCACTGACCATCACCTAGACATTTTGTTTACAGGTGGTGTTAATATCATTGCAACATGATGTGACTGAACTAAACACTCCAACCTCGCTCCAACCTCCATCTCTGCCCTCTTCTTTGTAGAAAGCAGAGATAGCGGTCGCTCCTTTGACCATCACTCTGGTGAGAGAGGAGGTGATAGACTTCTCCAAGCCCTTCATGTCCCTGGGAATCTCCATCATGATCAAAAAGCCTCAGAAGTCGAAACCAGGTGTCTTCTCTTTCCTTGACCCGCTGGCCTACGAGATCTGGATGTGCATCGTATTCGCCTACATTGGAGTCAGCGTCGTGCTGTTTTTGGTGAGTTTTGTGGATTGATAAACTACGAGTAAATGTGCAAAATAGGTTGCAGGCCAGTCCAGTGGCTCCCCATTGGTCAAGAGTACTCATGTTTTCATAGGCCTGGGCTCCAAGATGAAATAATGGATTCCTCATTTATGCTGCTTTTAGTAACACATGTATTCTAAGGTGTTACTTTTATTAAAGGTGCCCTATGCAAAATTGACAAAAGTCGATTGAAGTAAGGAGCATTTAGACTCACCTGACAAAAACCATAGAATAAACACATCATTTGATGATTGAGTCTACATGGTTCTCAGTTGGTCCAACTCACAGATAATATGTAATTACTCCACTTTTTTCAGTTTATTTATTTATTTGTTTGATTATTTATTTTTGCGTGCCTATAAGAGATATTACTATTAAACTGCACTTTACCATGCAAGCTAAATATTTCTTCCCCTGCTGTCCCCAGGTGAGTCGTTTCAGCCCGTATGAGTGGCATGCAGAGGAGCCGGAGGAGGGGGCCACAGAGCAGGGCCCCACCGACCAGCCGCCCAACGAGTTTGGCATCTTCAACTCCCTCTGGTTCTCGCTGGGAGCCTTCATGCAACAGGGCTGCGACATCTCACCACGGTGAGGGGGGCAGGGGGGTACTTGAGTGTGTGTACATGCAGGCATGTGAGGAAGCGGGACAGCATTTGAGTGTGTTTTGAATGTGTTTGTAAGGCTGGGTGTAAGACTGGATGTGCCTTTCCAACTATCTGTAATGTTAAAGTGCTGTAGCATTGCGTTGGACTGTTGTGATTCAGGCCTTTTTTTTCCATTGCTTTAACAGTGAACTAGACTGCTCCTCTGTATGCACAGTGCTAGGTGTGACAGGAGGTGAAGATGTGCTAGAAACACGCAAACACTCACGGACATGAACTTTAAGAGAAGAGGAAACACCTGCACCCACAGTGTGGCCGAGCAGTCGCGCCCATATGGGTGTGCTATGGTGGGAGCTTTAGCAGTTTGCTAGGTGGTCATGAATTTTTAATGCACCACTGAGGGGGGAAGAGTCCAGCTATATTTTTAGAATATTTATAAGAATATGCCATTTTATTATTGATAACCTGAGAATGCAGTTTAGTGAAATATTCATGGCCGTCATCCACAAGACCTTTAGGGAGCAAATCTAAGGAGAGAAGGAGCAGCAGGGAGAGTTCCACACCAAAACAAGCAATAGAAATGAGTGATAAAAGATGAGTGT
>OMKZ01034241.1:0-15334 GCA_900302535.1 Neoniphon sammara | reverse complement strand
AACTGAAAATACCTTTCTTTCTTTTTTTTTTAATTTTAATTTTTTTCATTTCTGCTTTATTCAACCATGACAGAAGAGACAGACAGGAAAGACGAGGGAGAGAGAGGGGATGACATGCAAGCAAAGGGCCCGGGTTGGAATTGAACCCACGCCGCTGCAGCGATAATACCCGGTACGCGCTCTACACCGTGAGCCACCGCAGTGCGCCCCCTTTTCTTTTCTTGTAATCACCAACATGATTAAAAACATGGGAACAGAGAAAAAACACTGCGCAGCTCAAAGAAGTAACAAAAATAAATAAATGAATAAATAAATAAATCAAGGTGGGAAATGAAAAACAAACTGAACTGGACAGCAGATATGGTCCGAAAACAGTCTGAGATTGGACAGGTTGGAGAGGCAGATTCGTGACTGGAAAGTCACCGGTTCAGATCCCTACACCATGTGTGAATATCTGGACTGGAAAAGTGAAAGAGAAACTCCTTACCCTCCTTCAACAACTACCCTCAAGGTGCCTTTGAGCAACAAATTCAACCCCCATTTACACTGGTCAACAACTGTGGTTGTACTGCCAAGCTCTCAGATGTGACTGTGTGCAAGTTTATGAATGTAAAGCAGTGTGCTGCTGAACAAAAGAAAAGTGTGTTTTGTTGACCTTTGCTGGACAAACAAAGATACAAAAAACAATCATATCACTGAGTCCTGCTTCCAAGAAAGCCACGTGACTCGGGCAACTCCAACACTCCACTGACCTACAGAAGGAAATGAACTGTGTCAAAGTCTATCTCAAAGACGGAAATTCCTTACCTAGTTTCCCTGTCCATGCCCTTTCTAAGAAGCAGGCCAGTACGCACTATAAAACTCCAGGTTGTCAACATTTCTCTGTATCGATGTCAGGACAAATTACTGCACAATTAAAGTGACGCAAATTTTTCCATGTGAGAGTAACTGATTGTGTTAAGGGATTTATGGAGATGGACTATCTCAAATTGGTCTTTGATTCCTCACTCATCCAGAGCCAGTGGAAATATTTAAGACAGTTACTTGGACTTTGGAGAAGCAGGACATCTGCCTTGCTGAAGTGTCCTTGAGCAGGAGACCAAATCTACAAGCTCCAGGGCTCCTGTTCTGTCGCTTATAACCATGACCTCTGATCTCCTTGTGGATGGGGGAAAGCCAAGAGAGTTTCTGCTTCTGGTACCAATAAAGCAATACTTTATTTTGTGGCAATAATGTAGTGTAATCAATAGGGACACCTTGCTTGGACCAGGAGGTTCTTAAAGTTTTTCAAATCAAGAACTCACACGCATTCAACCACAAACCCCCATTTAGAGTCCTGCATCAGGTGGTTCACATTAATTGGGTCGGAATTCAACGCTATATTAGTTATTTATAGCCAACATGAAACAAAGCCTACACAATTACCTGTGTCACTTCACTTAAAAAATGGACATGGAAATGTCTATTATAGACTATAGCCTATTTATTAAATTAGACAATTATCACAAATAATTAATAAAAAGATAGTCTGTGGTCTACTGTCTGAGTTGAATCCCACTCAGTTGACTTGGTGTAGACTTCAAGAGTAACTACACCCCAAACCCAAATCTCTGTGAAGCCTGACCTCTGATGGTGAAAAGTAGGGTGCCTGGTCTTTGGTGGCAGGTGATGTCACCATCTGATGTACTCTACAGGTGGTGACATCACCTGCCACCAAAGACCAGGCACCCTACTTGATGTACAATAGACTAGAAAAGCGCTATCGAAAATGCAGTCCATTTACCATTTGTGTTTTCGAATGTGATTCAGTACAGAAATGGCTAAAAGTCTATACTGCAGACTGGGAAATACCAGAGGGCAGAGAGAAACTTGTGAATCATCCTCAAACATTCTCTTGTGCTATTTTAAGGAGTGGAATAATGTTGAAATTAAACAAATCCTCATTTTGATGGTGATCCCTGAGGGACCCCTGGCGGTCCTCTGACTCTACTTTTTGAATTACTGCTGTAACTGAAAGGCCTGGGCTCAAGCATTCTCCCTGCCAAAGTGTCTTTGAGCAAAACAATGAACCCCTAGAAACTCCAGGACTGCTGCTCTGTGCATGACCCTGACCTCTGACCTCCCTGTGGAGCGAGGCAAGCAAGAAGATTTCCTGACACGTTAGCAATGCTCCAGCTACACGAGTCTCGTGCCCGAGACAAGAGGCCGGGGGAGTGAATGGGCAGGATAAGAAGCAGGCGGTGGGAGTCCAGTGAGAGAGCGCTCTGTGCTACAGAGCTGGTTGAGACTCATGGAGGCTGGCAGAGTGGCAGAGGTTTGCTTGGCAGTGGGCATAAGAGGGCATTTAGCTGGGACCGGAGCAGCTGGGGGGGAGCGCAGACACACTGGAGCAGACAACACACAGGCATTTATGGGGAACCGAGGTTGGCAAAGTCAGTGTCATCCTTTAAAATCAGTTCTTAAAACTAAAACCAACAGATTTTGGGTGGTCTAAGAGAGGGCCAGCAAGCTGTCAGCTTGAAGGGGGCTAAATTTAACTACAGCTATTATTTCCTTGCATGTTTTTGAAAATCTGATTACACTGGTCTGCACAGAAAGCAGCATGTACAGAAAGCCATAGAGAGACATTTTAGAAAACCGAGTTATTTTACTTCTCAAATTCAAAACAGCAGTTGACCACAGATTGGCCCTTCTAGTGCTAAAACACACAACACAACACAACACAACACACACACAGAAGAACAAAATAAAGAGATTGGAAATGCCTCAAATGTAAAAGATGAAAAATTATTCCAGCTGATCAAGCACAAAACCACAAAAGTGCATGAAACAGCAGAGACAAAAACAGGCTATGTGGCACATTTAGCTATATGCAATGTGTTTCAGCTTAAAGTTCTTGTATGAAGGACCGAAGCAGAAATGCTCCTCGGTGGGAGACTCTCCTACCCGAAGGTGGAAGCTCGGCTGCAGATTTTCTCCAGTTTGCGTCGGAGGTCTGCGTCCAGCTCCTCCAGTGTATGGGGCTCTGGGCTGGGGGCCTCCTTGGGCCCCACGTACAGCACGTCCACTGCTGGGCTGGGGAAGTCCACCTGATGGTAACACACACACACACACACACACACACACAGAGTAGTGGTTAATTCACTTCATTTCCAGTTATGTCAACTACTGCAAGAACTATAAATACTACTACCATGAGGATTATTAGCACTGTGACTACTAACATCATGACCACTGCTGTTACACAGTTCCCACAATGTGTCAAATGTCAAAATTCCCACACTTTTTCATAGCTTTCCTAAAATATTGAATTTTGATGACCTCTATAAATAAAGTTTTTTCCTTGACCAAAATTTTAAACAATGAAATGAACATAGCATGAACACCATGGAAGATAAATATTATGTTTGGTCAGTAACTAGTGATTGATTTCTTTTTAAACTGAGGCTGGTTTCCAAGATATTCCATGACCTGTCCCAATAATTTATGAAATACACTGACTTTCCCTGTCTGGAACAGACTTTTTAAAATTGCATGAAATTCCTTGGGAAATTCCGTGGGAAGCCTGTACTACCACTATAAACACAACATTTATTGCTACAATCATCACCATCACCACTAACAACACGACTAGGATACCACCACCAACCTGTAGTACGATTCTCTCTGCCAGCACCCTCCTGCGGCTCCCTGCAGAGCCGGCGGCGGCGGCAGCCCCCTGGGGAGACGTCCACAAACACAGCAGCCTGCTGCCTCTGGCTAGCACCCTGTAAGAAACACACACACACACACAGAGTCAGCAACAGATAAACAAAAACAGATACACTTATGGGGAGAGCAAATAACACAGGCTTCTTCTATGTCGTCTTCCATGACTTTTCCATGACTTTGCATAACTAAGTTGGAGCACTTCCATGAGCTAAAGAATTTGTTCCTTCCTGGTTTGCTAATGTTGTTTTTCAGCTCCTAAGGGGATAAACAGTCTGGTTTCCACTACAGTTGGACTGAAAACCACCATCTAATGCAATGGATATGTGAAAAAAAAGACTTGAATTCTGATATGTTCCTGTAAAGTGACTCATTTGTGAAATTCCCTGATATTCCCCTACTTTCACAGAGAACTGGTCAAATTCCCAGACTGGAATACACCTCTCAAACATCCAGCTGGACCCCTGAGTAACATTCGCTCAACAGACACACGGAAACGTGAGTCTAACCACTCCTGACAGCGCCTCCCTCCTCACCGTCTGAAGTCAAAGAGCGGCATGGACACTTTGCCCAGCAGCTCCGGAGCTTTCCTCTGTTTGTTGGAGTCTGGGGAGCCGCCTGCGTTCTGGTTCAGCACCCCAAAGAGAGACAGACTCAGTATAGACTCCAGCGGGAGCAGAGCCACCGCTATTGGGAAGTTGATCCTGGAAGAGAGAAGTGCTGTGCTATGAGAATGCAAGGGCACTGTAAATATTGTATAGAAATATATAACTACTGTGCTAAAGGGATAGTAGCATCAAACCCTGTGGACTTGTAAATGTCTTATATGTACAAACAGCTTATGTTGTGACAGCAGACTCGAAATATGCTGCATCTATACAGTAATTGTAGTCTGTTTATGGACAATTATTTGTTGTTTGTTGTATGAATTCAAAAACTTTCAAATACATGACAGAAATGAAAGCTTAAGAAAGAAAAGGATGACAAGAGGAAATGAAAGCAAAGGAAAAGGGAGAAGAGGAAAGGAGAGCAAAGGGGAAGAGCAAGGAAAGGAAAGGAAAGGAAAGGAAAGGAAAGGAGTGATGACTCACAGCTCATCCCATTTGATGTGGTAGAAAAAGCTTTTGTAGGTGCCCACTTTCTTGGACTGGACCGGTTTAAACAGGTTCTTGCCATTGTGGGTGAGGGCACACATCAGGTAGTACTTCTCATAACTGAAACAAAACATGACAAACGCTTCTGTATAAGATACTATAAATGATACCAGTATACACTGAGATATTTCACATTTCAATTTTTTCAAATCTTTTCCAGGGTTCACTGACGGAGCACATAAACAATTCTTCAGCGATGGACATCATTGCATTTACGCTTGATCACACAGAAGCTCTACAGCCTTGATAAAGACTGAGTGGTTGCTGATGGAGGGAAGGGCAGGTCTCATTTGCTTTCACCAACCAGAATTTCCCAAGATGATCTGTGGCCAGAAACCAGCAATCTGGTCACAAGCCCTCCAACTGCCACAGCAAATCTCCAAATCACTATGTACTGCCATCATTATGATTACCCAGCATTACATCTACAGCATATAAGATGCTACCTACATACAGTATATAAACACACTTTCACACAAGCACCATCTGTATAATGTTAAGTTACTATATGTTAATTCAATGTGAGTTAAAAAACTTTCCAACGACCACAAATCAACAGAAAGTTTGCTTACTGCACATTTTCCGCCGTGCCAACAGCACATTGTGGAATTTTTAATTCAAGCTGTGAAGCAACAAACCCCAAACAAATCAATCAAATCCAGCGTTTTGTTCAGCTGCACCAGTTCATCACACACCCGCCTTTTTATTGCGATTACACTTGGGAGTGGGGAGAAAAAACAAAAGCATGCCAGTGATACAGTTTCACTAGAGGAGGGTTGCTGCGTTGCTCAGCACCATGTATGAGTTGGCAGCTCCACAGTTCGTCATGCTGTCTCAATGTGCCGGCAATGCCACGGCATCCACTGAGACTCCAGATGGATAACACGCTAGCCACAACAACGCCAAACGCCCAGACCTCGGTGAGGCAGCGCTCTGGTCACACTACATTCTCATGTTTACGCCTCGTCAGTAGTTTGGGCTGAAAAATATTTGCTGAGCCCCTCTGCCCTGCTGTTGTGATGGGCTAAATATTTTCAGGGGTGTCTTTGGTATGCCAGTCGCTGCAGCAATGTTTGGTGCGCGCTAAAAATAGCAGCTGGAGGAGGCACCGCCGGGTGACAGGCTGAGGGAAATAGGCCTGTTATTAAGCAGTTCCTCTCTCTTTATGATGGCCCCGCTGGCCAACCATAAAATTGCCATGGAAGGTACTGAAGCACTTTTTTAAGATGGGCATTTAAAACCGCCTGCAGCCCACAGTCAGGGTTCCTAGACATTTTCCATCTCAAAGTTCTATACTTTTCCCAGACCTTCATTTTGGTTGGTGTTCAGTAAGATATATAGTAATAGTGCCTTCTCAGTGTGGCTGTCAGTGGGTGAAATGACATAGTGTATTGGGCCTGGACAAAACCATATTTCCATTCACATCCAGATACCTCTGCGACTTCTAATTTTTCAAAAGTTGAGCTTTTCGCTGACAAAGGAAAATGATTAAACGTATTTTTCACACGTTTCCAGGCTTTCCAAACCTGTGCAGGGAGCCCTGCTCTGCGGAAGGCCTTGCCAGAAACATACTGCTCCTGGTTACTGATGCGTGACGGTGCTGAGAGCGGAAAACTTGGCTCAGCTCTGTTCCAGACACACGCTGGAGATAAAGCCAGGGTGGAACCGGACACCGGCATGGAAAAATAAGCTGTGGGGAGCAACACCAGAGCCACTTGTTTGGTGGAAGACAAAAACAATGCTGTCCACTGTGACAAAAGGGCCTGGGACACTATGGCGTAACTTTTTGGTGTCACAAAAAAAGCATTTCAGAATTCTTATTGGCTTGTAATCACTTGCCAACACTTTTCTATTATACATTATTATTGTAGGGACACAGGAACAGCTATTGTGAGGGCACTGTGGCACTAACTCTTCACCTGCTTAATGTCAGTCGCTTGTAGTAACGGTGATGTAATAAGTGAAGCTCATTCAGCTGCTGCATTCACTGCAGCTTCTTGGCAAAGGAAGTGATTCTAAATGTGAGGTGCCCTCCAATGCAGGTCTGTTCATCCTTTCATTACCAACTCTGTCTTCTTGTACTGTATAAACTCTGTGGGTGAATCAGTGTGTGGGTGGTGCTAATAATACTGAGCCAGTGGGTGATCAAGCAAGAAGAGAATGCATGAATAAAGGTTTTAATTATCCTAAAGCGAAGGGCTTACCCACGTTTGAACACTTCCAGGTCCTGAAATGTTTTGCAACTTTACAAAGAGTCTGGATAAGGACAAAAAAGCTATTTCCTATTTTTTCAGGCACTTTTACTTACAGGCAGTGTAAGATAATCAGGCATGATTAGCTAAGAATTATACTCTCAAATCAAATGATTCCACCTAGGTTTTGTGAGGAAATATAAACCACACGTACACTGCAAAAATCTCCATCTAAAAAACTAATTTAGTCTCATATTCAATCCTCTTTTTCTTAAAACCAAATGAAAAAATACCAGTGAGCTCAGACAATCCCACTTGTTTCCAAAGCTAATCAACATGTGTCCAGAATTTTCTTGACTCAAGTGTCATTTTCTTGTGACCAGTAGGCTGCCTTATTTCAACGCATTTACACTTATACCCAGAAAAATTCCTAGTCAGCGAAACCCAAAAAATCCAAAACAAAAATGTACTTGGGAGGCTATTAATTGACCCAAGGGGGCTGCACAAATATTAACCTTATATCTGAGGTAATCATTTATTAATTAGCCACCATATTTTAACTGACCTAACAGGCAGCGATGCCACAGTGTGTTCATTCTCTGCGAGTTTACCTGCTGACCCAGTTGGCGGGGATGCCGTGCATGGAGAACAGGGTGAACTGGAGGTGGTCTGTGGTCCCCGAGGCCTCCCTGCTGCGCCTCCCCTCTGCGGCCTCGCCGTCTGCAGCCTCAGCCGAGGGAGGGGAGCTGAAGGAGGAGGAGGGAGGGCAGAAGGAGCGCAGGTAGAGCTTGGCGAGGGCGT
Organism: Neoniphon sammara; assembly: GCA_900302535.1. Classification (NCBI taxonomy): domain Eukaryota; kingdom Metazoa; phylum Chordata; class Actinopteri; order Holocentriformes; family Holocentridae; genus Neoniphon; species Neoniphon sammara. The sequence continues at coordinate 7,479 of OMKZ01034241.1, read as the reverse complement.
AGACAGCCTCCGTCAGCAGGGCAATGCCCTCTTCCACAGGACTGGCATGACCTGCCAAGGTTAGGAAGGGGTCACAGGGAGGTCATGGAAAAAGCTGGGCTTCCATCCAAGTGTTTTATGCGATTTATAGGGCACTAAATTAAAAAGCTAAATGAAAATGGCCATTTTCAATTAAAGTTAATATTGAATAAAAGTTTTTATGCTCGCTTGAAGTGGAAACAGTCTTGTCAAGAAATGATGTAATAAATAGAGCTGGAAATTTGTTGAATAAGTAATGATGCAGGCTTGGTTCAGCCTCATCGCATTAAATAAGTGGTTTAAGACTCCATGAAATGCTATGTGTTATACAGAGTATCTGACCATCATAATATATCCACTGCTCCCCTGTATAAGCTGTGCAAATTGGTTGTGTGGCCATTAGCTGGTGAATTAGAACTTTGCCTTTTGTTTTGTGTATGGACAGCATGACATACGCTCAAAAGTAGTTCACATAAAGGAATAAGATCTTGCCAAAAATGAAGTAATTATTCAAGCTTTGTTCCCATATTTCTTTTCAGTCAGGAACATAAAACCAGGCTGATGACTCTAAAAGTTCATCTGTTATTATACTCAAGGCTATTAGCAACCTCTGTTTGAATGAGCAACAGAGATAGTTGAGCCAGTGTGTTTATCAAGCGTGTGAGAGTGTGTGCATGTGTATGTACCGTATTTACCATTTGATGGTCCTCCAGATGATCTGGACCCAATCTATAAAGGGGGAAAAAATTTTTTTACACAGATATATTTAAGTCCATGCAATACTATATATACGAGCGTGTGTGCATGTGTGTATGGCTGTGTGAAGGGCCCCACCTCAGGCGAGCGTGTCCTGGGCAGGTTGACAGAGCGTCTCAGCCTCTTGACGGCCTCTGTGATGGCCTGCGTCTCCACCTCGTCCATAGCACAGCACAGGTTCTTCACTGTCTGCACCACCCTGTCCACCGTCTTGTACTGGGTACTCTGGATACACAGAACGGGCTGGTCAATGTGTGCGTGTGTGTGTGAGAGAGGTCCATCAAACGCTAAAACCAGCCTGGTGTAAAAGGAATAACTGAATCTGTACTTTTGTCTGCCAATTCATTTTAAACGGTCATGTACAAATCCTGATGAAGTAAAGATAATGTTGGTTCCCATTCTTTAATACAAGTTCAACACATTGGGAGGCCTGTGTGAGATGGCAAAAACTACAAACATTTGTCCAACAATCAAATTCCAATTTAGACAGTATTAAGTATTAAGTAAATGTAGAGCAAAGGGCATGTGTGTGGCTGAGTAAACAAGGCTGGAAAGAGCACTCGTGTGCGTGCTAAGGGTTCTGTATGTTCACTTCATGCTATGCCTCTTTTACGGCTCACTCAAATTTAACTTCATACCACTGCCAGATTTCAGGTTGTGGGTTTAGATGCCAGTTCACGCTTCAGTCTGTGTTCAATTACTCAACAACAACCCGCAATGGCCTGAAAACAGATGTGTCATTTCTAGAAAGCCGGCCTTCCAGGAATGTCCCGGTCCGCTCACATCCATGTGTGAAGTATTTGGATGCCACATGAAAACATTTAGCAGGTTTAAAAACAACTTCTGGAGTCCTTCATCTCACTATTCAGATTGTTTGTGGTATTCAGATGTAGCATCAGGAACAGGAATGAGGAACAAAATGAGTCCGAGGACCCAGGCTAGCTACACATTATTTCATTATTAGACTTTGCAGATGTATAACTAGCTGCTCCACACATTTATATAAAATTATTAATAACTAACGCTGCACATCACAGAACTAGAATGAACAGAATGGGCATATCTAATCAAATCAGCACTCTTAAATTGTTACTTGACTGGTGCACCTCAAGATGGCTGCCACAGAGTGTTTTATAATGTTGCCATGGATATCAATGTTGGTTTGGTGCATGAGAATTATAACGTGTCTTAAATTGCATCCTAGTTCAGAAGGTAGCAAACTGTCCTCGGAGTCAGCCACAGATTGGCCCAACTCATTCCACTTCACTGTAAACTACGCTCCTTACAAAAATTCCCATGATGCACTGCAAAAACAAATGAAGATCTAAGCTGCCTATACTCACTGGAAATATCATGACCAACGTAAAATTGGCAACATCTTTTACTGAATGGAAATGAAGAGCGACACTTTGCCAGCAAACACCACCAAACTTTGTTAACAAATTGAAGTATCATCAGAAGACAACATGTTTTTAGATTAAAGATAGTTAGGTTAGCTAAGATCACTGAACATTAAGGAGTGACAAAGTACGACAAAGAGTGACATTATGTGGCTAATGTTACCGCTAATCATTATGCTACTGTTAGCTTGGAATCACATCGCACTGACGTCACTGACCCATCAGTGTCCCAACGTTCATAAGCTTGGCAGCCCAACCAGGGCCCAAATCCAAATGAACTGAATACTGATTCACTACCTCTTGAACAAGGGTGCGGTTTGAGACACCAAAGATGGTGGATAAAAAGAAAGATTGTGTACTCGAGTGTGAGAGCCTGGCAACATTTTACCTGACGTCACCCATCAGTCCTGCTAGCTGCAACAGAAAGCCCTGCCATCACATGCTCCTTTGCTTTTTACAAACTAGTGGTGCCATATAGTTTGCTAAAATTAGACAATGTTATTTATTTTCAACTATTTTGTTGTCACTGTAGCAATGGATTTGCACGGCCTTCAAATAAAGTTTTTCTCAATAACTCTCTCTCAAGGCATCTCAATTAATCCACCACCGTAAATTTTGCTCCACATATGGACAAAACTTTAAGCTTTTGGAAATCTGGCTCATATGAACCTCAGATGTTGCTAATACAAAATATTTTTGCACTAGAACAGCAAGTTTCTACCCTTTTTACCATTGATGCCACTATAAGCAGCCTCTAGTCCACTTTGTCTGGTCTTCCTGCTTCACAATTGACGTAGTCGTGTCAGCAAGCCTGTACAGAGCCCAACATCTTTATATTTTATCAACTATCTTGGCTGTTACTGTTGCAGCAGCATCACCTGCCTTAACATTCAGATGGCAGCCATGCTGAGCATCCTATCCTCCTGTGCCTTGTGCACGATTCCAATGCTCATTCCCTTGGCTACAGATTTTATGGCAGCCATCTTGAAGTGTACTAAAAGAAATAACCTTGACGCATCAGGAAGTGGCTTTTCTGTTCATTCTATATCTATGGCATGCACACAAAGTCTCTCTCTCTCTCTCAGGGGTAAACAATTCACAGTGTAATGGCAAAATTTCAAATGTTACTCCAGACATTCCCAGTGCTGTTATGTGTTTTCCATGCTAAGAACCTGGAGATCATCATCAACATTTCCACATCTTTTTCCATACGGACAGATTAACCCTGTGTACCTCATTCTGTAGGCAGATGTTGACTTGATTGTGATAACCTTCCAGATGGTCAGCCAGGCCTTGTCTGGAAAGAGATAAAGCGAGATAAGTGAGGAATGACAACAAAAAGAGTGAGAGAAGAGACCAAGAAGACGAGAAAGAGTCCAAGACAGACAGAGCGTAGGATGACAAAACCAGACAGAAATGTTGCTGGAATGAAGCTGAGAGCTATCGTCAAAGACATCAGGAGCTGCAGCAGCTGAAAGGGGCTCCAGTCTATCGCTATCGATGCCAATCAGATCAGGACAGAAAGTTTTTCCAGGTAACTAAAAATAAACATAAAACTGCTGCAAGACTGGAAAATAAATAAAAGTGGAATAAATACCACTTTTTGTGATTTGACAGTTGCCATACTGAGAGTTGAAAGTGAATCCTCTAGACATCAAAAGGTCAGATCAATATAGTGCAGCCATTCAAAGACAAAATTTCCTGTCAGTTTGGCTAGTAGCCAAAGAATAAGTGCCCTTCATGCATTCATCCTGCATTAATATTGCAGAGAATGGTTTCTTAAATGTGATTCATAGAATAAATTTAGTCTAATGTAACAAAATACTACCCACACACTACATACGGACATGGCTGCTGAAATACTTATTAATTTTATTCTAAAACAAAAGTGAGCATTTTTGAAAATTAAACATTTTGGGTCAATATTCAATAATCATGTGTGCTAATACAATCATTCTGTATGCCAAACAGCTGAACATAATTCTTCACAACAAAATCTGACAATATGTGAGGTAGCAGTTTGGCCACAACTAGTCATAAACATGTCAAGACTGAATAACAGTCTTTCAAGGGCTATTTGCTGTTTCTAACACAAATGCAACTGACTTGGAAGTTGGACATGATAAAATTCCTCTTCAATATATTTTTAGGCATTTCAGTCGTGTGTAGCCACACCATACCTGGTGATGTTCTCCTTAAAGGGCCTCTCCACCTGGCCCAGATGCTTCTCCAAGTCTATCGCAGAGCTGTCATCGTCCGCCTGAGCAAAAAACGATAAAGGTTTATCCACAAAATGCAAATCTGCCAACTCAGATGCCGAGCTCACAGAGATGCACTGTTAAGGTGAAAGAGTGAGGGAACTGACAAAGTACAGCAATCGAAATTACTTTGTTCTTTGAGCTGATTGGATGAATTAACAGACAGATAAATTAATCTAAGAAGGCAAGATGGAATTAACAAAAGGATAGATAGAGGAAGGAACAAATCTGTGACCTGACAGAGTGAATGTATAAGTATGTATATGTTTGTATCATGTAGGTGTGCGGAGATGGGTAGACAGCTGGGTTGAAAAATTAACGGGCAAAAATCACCCTGAAAATTCATAAAATCCCTATGAAATTTAAAAAATGAGAGGAAAAAATGCCCATGAGAATTAGATGTGCTGTCCTTAGCATTTCTGTTGTGTTTATTTGTTGTCAAACATTCACACTTGAATGCAGTGACTGTCCCCTGTGGATCCCTGCAGATCATTTGTGGGAACTTTGACTGGGGACTCTTTCCAGTGTGTTCTGAGCAAGAAAAATACAGTGGTTTTTGATCAGAAAACAACCCAGCATGCAACAATTAAGAGTTGGAAGATAGACTGGTTGGGAATAGAGAGCAGGGAAAACAGCACCATCCTGTTCTCTAATGCTGAATGCCAGTTTCCAGCAGTTAAGATTAAAATAAATCCTGGGATTAGATTAAAATAAATCTAAGGGGTACAAATGGAGTGTTTCATGCAATGCACACATATTTCATAGCTCAATAAAATTGTCACAGTCTAACATGCCCCTAAAAATCCGATCAAAGTGTTAATTCCGTACCCTGACGGACAGAATAATAAATGAATGTGTGAATGGATAGGTGAACAGATGGATGATCTGGACCAGGGGGACTTACGGTGCGTGCCAAGTCCCTTCTCATGGTGGAGTGAGAGAGTAGCTGTAGTCTGATCTCGCTCTCCCATTTCCTGCAGTTCTGGACGTACTCGTGGCTGCCCAGGCTGTGTTTACTATGGTGCAGAGCAACGGAGAGCCAAGCTTATTATTACAATACTATATTATCACAATAATGCCTAAGAGCTGTGTGTGCAATTAACTTCTTGGCTTATCTGCCAAGGGCTTGAGTACTAAAAACATTTACCTGCCAATAATAATTTTCACCAGCCACAAAAATGAGCATACATTTTTCATAGAAATACTTTGATGAAGTTTTGTTGTTTTGTGTAGAGTCAACTTTAGCTACAGCCAGCCTGACAGGCAGCCAATCAGAAACCTCTTTGTTACAGAACCAACATTTTGCTTTGATTTGACTGGTTCACGATCCAAGAAAGTGTCTAAGAACGGACAAAACCACAGGCTGTATGTAACTCAGGGATTCACAGCAGCCAGTTTGACATGAAATAGCAGGTAAACACAGGTGTTACTAATGACACTTATGAAGGTTCAGTTCCATTTAGTTCTAACAGAGCCAGTGTCCTGCTATTGTTCATGTTGGCTCACTGCAAAGACTCTGCTACACTTAAATGGAACAGAACCTTCATTAATGTCATTAGTAACACCTGTGTTTTCCTGCTATTTCCTGTCAAAATGGCTGCTGTGAAAAAGGTCTGTTGCCTCAAAAACATACTGCTCAGTGTGGTGAGTGACTTTACTGATTTATCTGCAAATAGCACTGGTGTTTGGTGCTTGACATGTGGTTATTTCAGAACCTAGCAGAGAGGTTTGTGTTTACTGTGATTACGGGTAGGCTAAAACTGAAAGCATCAAAGTAGCCATAATCACAGTGAAGCATGTCTTCGAGGGTATTTACACAATGGTTACTAATGCACACGTGAAGTTTGAAACTTCCTCGATGTAGTGGACCAACTTTTTTACTAATTTATAGTAAAAGCAGCAAAAAGCAAGAAACATCGCCAACAGGCTCCCTGATTACTACGAGAGTCATCAGCAATGAACAAAACATTGCTAGCTGTGCTTTATGGGAATGAGCAGCATGGAAACAGCAAGATTTTAACCAGTTAAACAGTTTCATTTAAAGTGTTTTATATTTCTGATTGTCTCCAGGCATAACAAAATCTCCATGCAAACATGGATTTCTGCGGCAGTCACAGTACAGGCACTGGAAAACAAATGGGCAATTTTGAAAGTGTACTAGGCCTTTAAACTCCGGGCATGGGAGGAACCATTCCCATGTATTCCCATTCCCAGATTAGAGGAAGCAGAGAATTTCCACGGTAAAATGAAGGGCGAGATATAGAAACATCCGGCAGGCAGGCCTCAGTCTAAAAGCTTTTGAGGTCTGGCCAAGAAGGAGAGAGAGAGAGAGAGAGAGAGAGAGAGAGAGAGAGAGGCACAAGGGTCATGTGGGGTTTGCGAATGTATTTGTGTGTGTTTGTATGTGTGTTAAAGTGTGCTCGTGCATGTGCGGTGTCATACATATTGTATGAAAGCTAGTTTGAGTGCACACACATCTCTGCTGTGTGCTTGAGTTTGTATAGACAGTACATGTAACCCTGTGTTTGTGTGCATGTGTATGTGAGTGTGAGCCTGTGTGAGCTGCTGCAAGTGCATGCACTTTTAATACAAACAGGCCTGTCTAAGTGCATCTATATTTGTGTTTATGTACCACACAGGGGTATCATGTGTCCCATGTATTTGTGCTTGTTTATGTTTATTCATGTTTGGTTGTCTATGTGTAGCAGTGTGTGTGAGTGCACATAAACATAGTGGTCCCATGAAAACCTCATTGTCTTGGGTGCTTGTGTGATTAATAAGTTTATTACCTTCAGGCCTATAAAACCCACTCAAAACCTTTACCCAATTCTTCAGAGATTTTTTTTAAACTATAGCACATGGTTTTTGTTTGACATAAATGCAAGTGTGTGGGAGTATGTGTGTGTGTGTGTGTGTGTGTGTGTGTGTGTGTGTGTGTGTGTGTATACTCACTTCTGCAGCACCTCCTCCTGGCCACAGACCTTGAGCAGGTAGCTGGCAAAGTCGACCTGGTCCAGGTCATCGTGGACCCAGCAGAGGGTCTGACT
>OMKZ01034239.1:0-12455 GCA_900302535.1 Neoniphon sammara | reverse complement strand
TATACATTTCACAGGGTCAATGTTTATGATATTTACACCCACACACATGCACAGTCTGTCCCCTTTGCTTATGCAGACACACATATAAACAGATCAATAATTGATAAAGGAGGCGGAAATACAAGGCACCCCGATCAAGATAAATCTTTCACACACAACATGGAGGTGCAGTCAAAGCCGAAAAGAGGCACTGTGGTGAAAAAAAAATCCATTTCAACCCCTTTATTCACCAACCATAATAGAGAATTTACACAATTAAAAAAGGGGGAAGCAGTCAAATGCCAACCATTTCAGTAGGTTTGTGGGGCTTAAGTTGGCCCGAGACAGCAGTGAAGAGTGAGTGCAGTGAATCCTCTCTTAAGGCAGTGCACAGCAAAGCTGGATTGGCTGCCGGGGCAGGCTCCCCTCCCTGGCAGATGAGATCCCATTATCAGGCAGACGAGAACTCCACCTCCAGGATTTCACAGCTCCTCTGTTTATCACATGGCTCTGTCAAGTTGGGCACCATTAACCGATAATGAAAGGAGACAACCGGTGCAGTTACAAGCAAAGCACTCCACATTCTACAGGCCTAAGCATGTATCTGGGAAGCTGACTGTGTCTATTCAATTCTGTTCAGCATTCAAACGGCCCATCACAATACCTTTTCCCCGAGCACCCCTTCTACAGCTACAGTGCCTTCAATCCCCACAGAACAAAAACTGGTTACTTTGTGCCTCTCTCTGAATTCAGAGGAAATGAAATCTTACAGAACCGAGCGCTGCTCAAAAGAGAAAAAATGACACCTTCTGCGACATCCTATTTCCTAAAGGAAAATATAAAAAGGAGAACAATTCCTTGTAAGAGCTAACAGAACCTGAAACTGGATGGGGAAAATGGGAAAATAAACCAGCTCCAACTGTCATTTAAAAATGTGTTTTCCTCATCCATTTCCAAACTTTACTATTACAAGTACTAAACAAAAGAGCTTGCAACACTGCAACTGAATCAAAGGCCAAGCCCCCCTCCTCCTCCACCCTCTCCAGTCTGACTATTCCATTTAGGGTTTATAGGATTCTGTAGCCACTTACACTCATTAAAAATGAATACTTAACAAAAGCAGGGGCTGACACACACTGTTTGCTTTAGCCTGATTTCTCCACGCTGGAGAAAAACAAGCTGCTCAGAGGCAGCGAGCACAGGGAGCGAGAGAAAGAGAGAAAGTGCTCCGCAATACAAATAAGTCAGCCAGTAGCTGAAACAACAGAAAAAGGTGACATGGATGAGTGAGCCAAGCTTCTGAGAGACTTGGCAAGCCTCAGAGGCCCTGGCCTCTTAAGCACTCATATCTAGTAACTTCATTTAATACATTCACCAGGGATGAGCAGACAAGTTGAAGGAAAAAAGGGATTGAGAGAAGAAAACAGTCTTGTAAACCAAGAGGAAGCAGGGTGGGGGGGAGTGTGTGGTTGTGGTGGTGAAGGGGGGTGGTGGGGTACTTCATAAGACTTTCCTTCAACACATGACTAAATCTCAACAATGTAACAAGTTAACTTCCTCGCTGGCAAGCCATTATACAGTGAGCACAAACGGATGTGTTACATTGAACTTTGAGACCATTTTGCTATTTTACTATTCTTAGGCAGGTATTATAGGGCAGACAAGCAGTTTCTTCTCATATTAGAAACTTAGGATTTTTGAAAGAACAGTGCTTTTCCAGATATCAGCCACAGGGCTTTAAAGCAGTGACTCTCTTTGCCATGGGTCCTATACCCATAAAGAACAAAGACTCTGTGTGGCTGCTTGAAGTTACTGTGCCTCAGACTGACAACAAGTGCTGATAGGCCCCCTTCTCTGTTGGCAGGCAGGCAAAAAGCTGACTTCAAATCATTCATTGGCTTTTTAGTCTTCATGGTATCTTAATAGAGTACTTCACAAGTTGGGGGAATCTAAAGGGAAAATAAGGTCTTACACGACTAATTAAAACATAGACTTCGCCTGGAGGCAGTTGAGGAAAGGGGAAGCAATAAAACAATCCTCTCCTATCTCCCAACAAAGTGATTCAGGGAAATTACTCAACTAAATATGGTTAACTATACGCTTGTGGATATGAAGATTCGGATTTCCAAGGACCACCATTTCAGCTAAAAAGAATAGTCCTAGACAGAGTCAAACGACATTAACACAAGAAAGAAAAATAGGCTAACAAAGCAGTAAAGGTAACACTTTTTTTCTGTGTGCGACCAAACAGCCCTATCAAGGTGACAAAAGCCTAACTGGAAATCAAGACGTCCTTTGGAGACAATCCAGCCAGACAATAGCAGAAACTAGCCTGTTCAACAGCTACTAATTAGGGTGCAAGCTACCAAGCATTTATTTGGGATCATTAACACAGTTGTAAAAAAATGCGAGTGAAGCCAAGGAATGGTATTTCACTTTAGGCAATCAGTGCAAGGTTTAGCCTCGCATAGCTATCTTGTTTACATAGCTATTCGCAGTCACATTTGGCAGCTTCACAACACTCTGAAAACCAAGACACTTGTAGGCTACATATGTCTAATCCCTGTGCCAAGCTACACAAGCTACTCAGGAGAATGAAACTTGCAGCAGCAGCCATTTGGTAAAACTATTGTATATATAAAAAATGAACACAGGTAAATCATATTCCAGATGGAGGTAGCAGCCACCTGGTAAACAAATTCATGAAATGTAAGTGAGAGGAGAAAGGAAAGCAAAACTCTCTTGCTCATTTGCAGACTTTGATGTATATGAGCAATCAACCATAAACACCGCATTTGACGGCAGCTCAAACTATTTAGGTATTCATACTAACAGGTCCACATTCTCCTTTAGTTCAGTTTACTGACACGGAGAAAGAAGCACAACAAATAGCAAAAGGAAATCTGAGTGTGATAGTAAATTAAACAACCAATTGTGCATGGTCCCATACGCAGACACACAAGGTGAACGCGCGCACACACACACACACACACTGAATACCTCAGGTGCTCCTTCACTGAGCCCCTGATTTTCCACAGACATTCTTGAAGCACTCACATGGACTGTCTGTGTCTGTCTGATTCTCCAGGCAAACAGGCCCACATTCATCAGAATAAAAGAGCAGTTCAGCCTGCCATGGCTGCACAGAGAACAGACTCTGAGGAATGAGACTGTACACTTTCTAAGAGGGCTACAGACACAGAGAGGGTGCAAGCTGTGGTTCAAAGGAGGAAGTTTACATTTCAGGCAAATCCTTTTGTGAACAAAGACATAGCGAGATAAATAAACAGTGCATGCGTTTGATACACAGCTCTGGATCCAATTATAAAGACCCCATTCCAATAGAGTGAAACTGTAACAGCATTCACATTTTAAAGTGATCAGCAGTCAGAAAAAGAAACTGGCCATGTTTGCCAATGAGTTCTGTGAGCATGAAGGCAGGGGAGAGAGAGAGAGTGACGGTTGGGTGTGTGATTCCTGTGTGGTTACCCTCTCCAAGCTAATCTGCTCAGATAGCCAATGTCTGCTCCATTTCACAGAGCACATGGCTGCCTCACCTCCATAGACTGCCACCCCATGGACACTGTGTGGAAGCACAGTTCCACACTGTTGCTGTGCTAAAAAAAAAACAAATACAAAAAAAAAAAAAAAAAAAAAACCACAATGCACATAATGTTTAAAACACAACATAAAAACCATGCACTCTAATTCATGAAGTGCATTAAAATGTATTAATATGGTGGAATGGCCCACAATAGCTGCATCCCTTTTTTCCTCCACTATGAGTGCGTATTCAGAAATCAATTATTGTCCACTGGTCACACTTTGCTGCTCTCAGTGTGTAAGCTAATGATTCAGCCATCTAGTTTACAGATAGATAGTGATAACTAGAATAAGCACATCTATTATAGGTCAGAGGAACAAGATCTTGTAGTCACTCAAGCTAATTTTGCACGTCTTGATGTTTTCCTTCTCACTTTCTGCATATTTCATTTTTTTTCAGCTGGCATGAATAATAACAGAGAGAAATAAATCTCAAAGGCAAATGTACGGTCAGCATGTCAGCATTGGGTGCGGTGAGAAAGGGATGTGTTATTCAAAGAGACGGCACACAGACAGGGTATTGAGGCAGTGCTATGAGATTTGACTGTTTTCATGGGAGCGAATGGGTAAAATTGTCTGTGTGCAGTCAGAGCAGACAGTTTGGAGATCAGTGCCGGGGTCAAGAGGAGCCACTTAGCTGTGCTTTGGCCTTCCAACCCCTACAGCTTTCAGAATCAAGCGTTCCACTGTGGGAGTAGATAAAAAGCTTGGCAGCAGCCTTGCAACTGAAGACGGCTACATTTGCTAATGCATGCAGGCTTTATTTATGGCTTTTGAAAGGTACAAAATGGAAATTAATGGGAATAGGTAGGAAGGTGGAAAGCTAGCTCATTAGCCGGCGTATATTAACTTAGCCTTGCTGGTGCAGATCCCCATAGGCATTACATCTAGGGGCTTGGTATAAACAAACAAAGCAATAAAGCATGTATACCTAAAACCATACATTTACAATGAAACCATGAAGGTCATTTTTGATTTTTTTTTTTTTTAATAAGGACTAGCACCCTACTTTACAATGTGAGTTAATGAGACTTACACCTGATGCGACACTGACTTTTGTTCCCATTACACATTATTACACCAGCAAGGAGCTGTCCCTTTGATGTCAGCTCTGTCTCCAGTGAAGGGATAATATGCTGAAATCTGAGAATAATATGGTTGATGTCATCTATGATTAGACTGAGGAAACTACTGCATATGCCCTTATTGTCAGGACTCATGAATCGAGTCAGCGTGGCAGCGTTTTCTGTCATCATGTTGTTGTAGATGCATAGAGGATTTCTATTCAGAAGTGGCAGATGGGAAATTCCACAAATGGCTTGTTTGGATGCATGTATGCTGCATAATGCATACACCATCTATCTAATAATAGATACGTAAGCGTGGCAAGGAATTGAGTGTGTGTGTGTAATGGAGAGCAACAAAGAGGGAGAGAGAAGCAGAACGAGAGAGTTTGAGAGCAAGAGCGATACAGTAACGCTGCTGATATTTGATATTGAGCAGAGTGGAAACACATCATGCACTAAACTAACTGTCTTTATGGGCACAGTGGGTAATGGATTGAGGAGGCGTGGTGTAGCACTAGCTCTGAAAGTTAGCTAGTGGCAGAGCGATAGAGGGGAGGAGAGACGGATGGAGAGAAGAATAAAGCGAGGAAGGGAAGGAAGGATGGAGCGAGGGAAGGAGCACCAGCCGTAGCTCCTCTGTTCCTGCACACATCAGCAGCAGGAGGGCAGGGATGCGCGGAGGCCACAGCAAGCCAATTACCAAACTCATTAAATAACCTGCTAGTCGGCTTTGAACTGCAGCCCCCTCCATATCGTTACTGGATTCTCCGCCACTGTTGTGGACACTCAGATAGGCACCGCTCTCACTCTCACACCCCTTTTTAAATGTCTGGAGAGAGGAGCGGAAATGGCAAAACCGTAATCACATTTTCACATGCGTTCACTGGAATTACAAGTGTAGAAATCACAAGTGTGTGTGTGTGTGTGTGTGTGAGGAAGCTTGACAGTACGGCATTGCCAAAATGGTGGTGGATTGACTGTGGAGGAGGGAGGAAGGCCAGTTAGCATAAATAACATGACAACAAAACAGGAAACAATGCACCTAGGAAAATATTAGATTAGGTTAGCATGAGAGGGATGAATGAAGGCTGACAGGCTTGAGCTGTTTTCTCCAGTCTGAAGGCGAGAAGCAGGAGAGATAACCAGGAGGAGGAAGAGGACGAGGAAGAGGCATGCTGAGGGGTTAGGGGGATACGGAGGAGCGAGGCTGAGAGCACCACAGGCAGGTAGGGAGAATTATCAAGCTCCATTGGGTGGGTGGGGCAGGAACGGCAACAGACTGGGGGAGGGGAGAGGGGTTACGAGGAAGGACGGAAGAAAGCGCTGCGTTAGTCGGTGCTCCAGCGCCACGCAGCATTGTTGACTAACCTTGACTGCATTCACCTCCTAGCTCCCCGCCACTCTGCCTCTCAACAAGTATTGACACAACGACACTCTGGAAGGCAAAAACTGAAGGAAAGAAAAAAAGAGACAGAGGACAGAAAAAAAAACATGAATGATGTGTGAATGGAACAAATGAGGTGATAACAGCTTGACAGTAGAGGTGTACGCATGGTATGAAATAGAGCCAATGAAGAAAGCTGCTGCGTTTGGCATCGTGGTGAATGCAGCTGCTAAAAGACATGAACGTGCACAAAAAAAAAATAATAATGCCATTCATAGTGCAGTTGACATTTTCTATGGGGAGATTGTGAGCTTTTATTCTAAGCCAGCATTCATTTCCCACTCCCTTATAACTCTCTTCACATACAAACACAGATCTAGGCACTCATACCTGATAGGCTGCACACACACTCTAAAATACACGCACGCACACACACACACACACACACACACAGTCCCCCACCCCAGAACCACCCCCATTATCCCATGAGCCCTCTCTTCTCTGCCTCGCTCGACAAGAGCTTGGAAATAAAAACATCACAGCTCTGCCTCGCAGCACCTGTTCAATAACATTGACATTTCACATTCAGCTTCCACACACAGAGAGATTCCCTGCATTTACTCTCTTTAACACCCAGAAACACAAGACACACACGCTATCAATCTTCTACACTTTCAACATAAGCATTTTAATAATGCACAGTCTGGAGAAGTGCACGTGTGTGTTTCTGTTGGTGCATGTGTGCCTGCAGCCATTTGTGTACGGTATGTAACTGTCCACACTCACAGTTCAGTACACATCTTGATTTTGGGGGGCACACGTGGGTACACAGTCAGTGTGGCAGAAAAAAAGAGCATAAATAATGGCATGCTTATTAGTCCAGAGTATGAGTGGGAAATTAATTTACTTCTCCATAGGCTTTTGTGCTCCCTTTGTGCTTTCTGGGGAGAAATTTTGACATTTTTACCACATGAAATACAAACAACCACTCACTGAAAAAGAAGATAATTTGAGTTCAAAACAATTATGTCAGTCTATTCATGAAAATTGCAGACTTAGCATTCACTTGTTCAAGTCAATGCTCATCCATCAGTTGTATTGTTCTATTCACCAGAATCAACATCTACTGTATTTCGATGGTGTAGAAACCCTCTAAAACTGTTGCCAACAAGAAAGGAACGGCAAGGATCATTTTGGAAATATTACCATACAAATGATATAGCCTATATTATTTTTGTATTTAATTATAACTCTGAATATTATGAAAATGAGATGACAGTCCGTATATGTTTCCAGTGTAGTGATTATGGCAAAACTGTTTCTCCATTTAGAAGAAGTGGATCCAATCTATCAACAATTACTTATTATGACCACAGCCTGGTTAAGACAAGGCAGCATCCTTAAATGTTTGAGAGATGAACCAAACTGAACTGTTTGTTATTTATGCCCCGCTTCTGATGCCAAAGACCTCATAAACCCAGCCGGCGCTCTGAAGTGAAATGGTCTGTTCAGTTTTGAATTTGAAAATAACACCAGGTGTGCAGTGAACAAAATCAAAGTATTTCTATCCACACAGCATGAGTGGATAGAAATACTTGCAGAACGCAACATTCAGTGTATATTTCTGTCTTATTCTTGGTGGAAAAAAACATAAACCCACAAAACACAAACCCAGCTAAGCCTATAATAAATATTTCAAAACCCTACATGATCAAGATTTGGTGTTCACAGTGAGGCCCGGACGTTTGATTCAAACATCTGGTTTGATTTCGTTTGGTTTGATTTTTTTTTTTTTCAGACGTGCATAACACTGTAATGCATGTTTTGAGTTAATGTTGAGATCTGAGGGCAAAACAATGAAATGTGCAGTGGGCCAACTAGAACCAGGGCTCCACAGTGTCACCAGGTGCAGGCCAACCTGGCTGGCTGAGCAGGGACATCTGTTTGATGGCATTAGATCCATCAGAGCCCTGCCATAACCACAGATTAAATGGCAGTAAATCTAGGGATTAGATCCATGTATGAATAGCTCACATTGATTTTGCAAGCCCTTCAATAGCTGTGGGATTTTCGGTGACAGGCAATGTGGCCATCGTGCACACAGGGACTCATCTGTCTCTTAGTTTTGTAAAACCAGTAAAGCAAGTCTGTGACTAACCTATCTGCATTTTAATCTGCTCATATCTCGGCCTAGAGGCTGTATCCAAACAGCACAAGGCATAAGACATCATCCCTTTAACAAACTGCTGGTCCATCCAGTCTCTCCCACTAGTCACAACAGACTAACTAAAACAAGCTCAACAGGCCTAGAAATGTCCATTCCTATATTCTACTGTGTGTGTGCTCATGTGAGAGCAAGATTAGCTCCATGCTCAGTGAGCTGAGGGTTATTAGATGTGAGCACCATGGGGCAATGTGGACGATGACGAACACAAAATGGCCTTTCCTTCTTTAGCTGCCTAATCTAAGTCTTAGTAACTAGTATTCACATGCACACACACACACACACACACACACACACACACAAATTCAATCAGTCCCAATCAGGCCATTTTGACACGACAATCCCAAAATCCCTTGCTGAAACCCCAAACCCGTCCGACCACCGCAGCTCTCCGAAGCTGGCTGACATCAAAGACAAGTGCTCCGCTTTCATGACTTAGTCCGCCTCTCTGTCTGTCAGTGTCTTTGCCTGTCTATCACGTGCTCCTCTGAAAAGCCACTACTTTGACACTGGGCTCATGCTAACTGCTTCAAACGCCTCCTCATCCCGCTATTACTAAACTGAACATAGCCTGTTCTCGCTCTCTCTCTATCTCCATTGTTTCCATGCTGAAAAAGGAGAGTGTCAAATGCGCTGGGCTATGTGCCACAGTTCCAAAGGGGGCAGATAGAGAGGAGAGAACATAACAAGTCATTTAGTCACTCAATCTAATCCATTACACACTGTGATGTTAGCTAACCTCTCTGGGGTAAACACACCTCAGAAGCAGCAAAAACTGTGCTGTTACATCTGGGATGGGACTCATAAGATGCCACATAACACACCATCTTCATCTTACGTCTGCATGGCAACTATTCTTGGTAACCATCAGAAAACTGGCTCCCCACCCAAAATGGCTGCACTGGTCATCATGGATGACCTTAGCTGCCTATCAAGCTACAAGAAAGCGATTACTTGGTGATTAGTGTGCGTTATGAGGCAGCTCCATTAACCTTTGAGAAACGGAGAGTGTGGAGGCTGCGGTGTCTAGCCAAGCGGAACACTCTCCTTACCACCTCTGAAAAAGACACGCACGAGGTAGGAGAGAGAGAGGAAGAGCGGGGGAGCCAGCGAGAGAGCAAGAAACTGCAGTGTGTCAGAAGAGCAGCTCCCATTAGGTAAGCACATTGAGCCATCAGGCCAGCACATTCATCAACACACACAGAATGCCAGTCAGCAGCAGCAGCAAGCTTGCCTGCCTCACCAGGCTACTCATATTATGGCGAAATGAGGAGGGGAGTGACAAGAAAGCTTTTACAAAGCACACTTGGACCAGTCTCCCTGGTGTTTGGCTGTGAAAATGTTTCTATGCACGGTTCAGGTGGTTTTTACGAGCGTCACTCCTGCCCTAATAGGTTGGCTATGGGCTGCTAATGATATCATTATCATACATGCACTGTAATTGGCTGGATCATGGCTGCGCCAAAATCAATGGACAGCTAAATCTGAATCAATTGATTAGCCTACCGCTGTTAAGCCACTAAAACATATTTTGTGTACAGTCAATGTGTTGTTGGATGGGCTGTGAACGAATTGGGCCCTTGCCTGTTTTCAGAGTGCAGCAGCAGCCAGACACGGGGTTAGGCATGTGGATCTGTGCCATGTGAGAAGTGAGCTGAACTGGCAGGGTCGAAGAGCTCCCTCCAGTCATCTTAATGTCAACGTCATCTAGTAACATAGCACTCCTAGATCCAAATTAGCACTCAAACAATTATTTGGCATTATCAAAAATGTAAAAAAAAAATAGTAAATTTGTCATCAGAAATATGCATATGTCCTCTTTTTATATTTGGAGAATGCCTGCAGCCTGTAAATATTCCAGAGTTGAGCCAGTAAGCAAGCATTCGAAAAAACAACAACATCAAAGCACAGCGAAGTGTGAAAAATTCGGATGATGCTGTACTTTAGACACTGTGCAAGGCAGAGTTGGTAGGCAGTACAAGGTGCATACTTGAGCACCTGAAGAGAAAACATCCCAGTGATAAAGTATCATCACAGTAAGTAAAAATGTTACAAAGGCATTTCATTAGCATAGCCTTAGCATTTCTGGTCATAGTGTGACATCATTTTAGATGCAATGTTTTTAACCACAGCAGAGCTCTCCACAAGCACTACTACAGTGTTATCTGAAGCTAATATTAGCTGCAGTGCAGAGGTAGTAGCAGATTAAATTTCAGTTTCTATGATGTGATGGCATCATTTACATTTCTTTTCTTCTGGAGCATGGGCTAAGATCTGAGCAGCCACACAACTGAATTTGCTTTGACTTTTTATATAACATGGTCACTAAAATTTATTTCCAGTATTTGCATGTGAAATTCTGAAAGGTGAACATGTATTTACTTGTTTGGAATAGAGTTTTTCTGTATTTAGTTTCAATTTTAGTGAAAAAGCGCTTCATAATTACTGTTATATGTAGTACAAATTTGTAAATTCTACTCAGCCTTTCAAAGCTATCATTTCAAATTGAACTCTTTTGAATTGAAAGCCTTCAGACTGTGGCAACATCTGCGTACTTAAGAAATGCAGCAGCCTCCTATAAACTGGCTGCAGAAGCCTTGAGAGGCAACAGAAAAAAAGAAGAAAAAAACGTGATTTTCTCATCACACCTCTCCCACTGGCTTCCCCCTCTTGTTCTCATGGCTCAGGAGAACTCGACTATTGACATATGGTGTACATGTCTGAATCACAAGGACTCTGTCTTTCCTTGGTCTCAATCATGGCTGTAATTTGAGAGCAGCCTGATTGTGTTAGGTGTTTGCTGATTGCACTGATGAGCAGAGAGCCAGCAGAGAAAAGATAGGAGTCCATTTACAGTGAATAAATAATGACATCAACAGCATCTCAGGTGATACTGAGCTTGTCACCAAACAGCTAGCATCATCTCCGAGTGAATACCTCTCACCTACTCCAGTGCAAAGTGGCCAAAACAAGCTTGCATTAATTCATTTTCAATAGCTTATCTACAACCTTGGACCAAGGCCTTGCCAACAGTGATACACTTGTACCGAGGCAGCACAATCTAAATTACATTACCGTTAAGCTAATCTATCCAGAGGCTAACCTCTCTCTATAGCTATGTCCTGTCAACATCCTCTATTATTGAAAATAGGCAGCAATGATAAAACTGATTTCTGTATACAAAGGCTAATGCAGGTAAAATGTACCTGGCGGACTTGAATGCTTGACAATGAGCTTTCTGGCGTGCTAGCTAGCTCGAGTGGGCGAGAAATGAACCTTGTTATGCGTCCTGACACTGGGCCCTGCACCCCAGCAAATAAAAACATGTCTCTCACTTACTGGCTGCCTGCGCCCACGGCCCCATACATCAGCATTATAAAGGAGCTAGGCAGCCTCAAGGTCAGCTCAATTTCCTCCTGCCGTTATGAAGTATCAGAATCACAGCGAGAGGGGGCACCCACACACATGTAAAGAAATGATTTAGGGAGAGAGGGAGGGAGAGAAGAGAGAAAGAAAAGGGGGGATTTGGAGTGTGAAGGAGAGGCGGAGTGTAATACAATGGGGAACTGTGACAAATCACCAGGAGAGAGCCAGCCTGTTCTACAGTAAGGATGTGTGAGTGCAGGCATTTGTGAGAAAATGTATTTGGGGGGGGGAGAACATTAAGCCTACTTGCTCATTCTGCACACTAAGAGAATACAGCAGTCTACCATGGCTGTAGCATGATGTAAGTAATGGGACTAAACAGTTTTTGTTTAACACGCCGATTCCACTTGTGCACTCGCTCAAGTGTAGTCTGTGAAACTACAAAGCAATTAGGCCTACTAAATTATTGTGTCAGAAAATGCTACAGAACGTGAATACAATGTTTACCATTTACTGTAATTAAATTCTGAGCTGTAACATGGGCATAATAGCGACCTAATGCAAACCTAATGCCTTTTTTTCTTTTGAGATCTGGGCCCATTCATCACATGCCCAAGCAATTTGATAAATTACACAGAAGCATGAAAGCTGATCTTGTGTATGGCATTGAGTGTGTGTGTATGTGCGCGCGTTTGCCTCTGCCTGAGTCGGCAGTCATCCTTGGCTGCCTCACTGGCTGGGCTTGACATCTTCAGCTAAGAGCCTGGGGAAATAACAGCAAATTCACTTAATGGCACCACCTCATCTATTCCTCATACAGGGAGAGGAGGGA
>OMKZ01034237.1:0-21470 GCA_900302535.1 Neoniphon sammara | reverse complement strand
CAAACAGATAGATAGATAGATAGATAGATAGATAGATAGATAGATAGATAGTGGTGGAAAGAGTGATAGAAATTGCTACTCAAGTATAATTAGTTTCTTTGCTGTCAGTTTACTCAAATAGAAGTACTACTGTAAAAATCTACTCACGTAAAAGTAAAAAGTAACTCATTTAAAACATACTCAGTTAAAGTTATCTAGTTAAATGCAGTCTTCTCCATGCAGTTCTAAAAGGATGAGGGTAAAAAGTTCAAACTAAATTCTTGTAATTGGAAATTTACAAATAATTTGTACTCTTTGATGAGATTTAAAAAGTAGCTAGGTACAATAATTCGGAAAAAATGTACTTGAGCAAAAGTAAATTTGCTGACTTTAAAAATTACACAAAAAAGCTACTCAATTGCAGTAACATGAATAAGTCTATTTAGTTACTTAGACTCTTGCTTGGAGCAAGTAATGCCCAAAATTGAAGAGTCAGGTAAAACAAGTGTAATGAGATATAAAATTGATATAATTTCTAAATGTGTGAATGTCGTTTGGAAGTTGCTTCATATATCTGATCTCATGCCTTGAGTTTGATCACCCCAGTGCGGGCATTC
This sequence comes from Neoniphon sammara, assembly GCA_900302535.1. Lineage (NCBI taxonomy): Eukaryota > Metazoa > Chordata > Actinopteri > Holocentriformes > Holocentridae > Neoniphon > Neoniphon sammara. The sequence goes on along the minus strand of OMKZ01034237.1, from coordinate 20,874 downwards.
ATAATTCTCTCCACAAGATTAAGTAAACCGGTTTCAGCTAGGCATCATTTTATCATTGACTGTGCTGTACTTTACGAGAGCACAAATATTTGCTCACATCCAGGATTTTGAGTGGTGATCTGTGTGTGTGCATGTGTGTGTGTATATACACTATGTGAGTGTGTACTGTCGCCCATTGTCGTGTTTGCCTGATAATGAAAAGTGTGCTTTTTTTTCCCTCTGGTGTGATACGCTGAGGTCAAGATGCGCAGGCGTTCAGATCAATAGCATCGAGCGCTCTCTTATAGTCCCATTAAGGCCTGCTCGTAAATTGAAATTGACGATGGAGTGAGAGAGAAAGAGGATGAGAGAGAAAGAGGAAGAGAGGGAGAAAGAGATGGAAGCAGCTAAAAGGAAGAAAGAGGAAGGGGGGACAGATGAGGGGAGATTAAAAAAAATAATAAATGGAAAGTGGAAGAGAGTGGCTGAAGGCAGAGGTGATGTAAAGACAAAAGAAAAAGGGAAAGAGTTGAAAGCAAGGATGTTGCAACTGGCCAACCGACGCAGAGCTTATGCTGGTATACAGAACAGTCAAAAGCACAGAAGGGGGTTTGGCCCTCTCCATCCCTCCATTCATCCCTGGCAAGGAGCATAGGAGAGGAGGAGAGGGGAGGAGAGAGGGAGGAGAGGGGGAGGGGACAGAAGACAGCTCGATCAATGCCAAATAATATCATATGGATGAGCAGGCAGAGGCGGCCGAGCTGCCAAGCCACAGAGCTGTCAGAGAGTGCCCGACTCACAGGCACATACTGTACAGACACACAAACACACACGCAGTCATATGTACACTTGTATGTGTCACTACCTGTATGGTTAGCTTAAACCAACAATCATTAGATGTGGCACACTGCAAGCACCACAGACCTCTGTAGGCAAGGTATTATGCAAGTATTTTTTCCCTTGGTAGAAAGAGGACTAACAACAATAACAATGGATCAAGGTCTGCTAGGTATTTTGTCTTTATGTGATTTCATCTAGCTTCCAGTTCTTTGACAAAAAAACAAACAAAAACAAAGCAAGATCACACCATTAAATTATTGACTAACCACAAATTCCTGTTTGAAAGCTGTTTTGAAAGTGAATCGTGGAAAGTGTATATCATGCAAGAATGAAAGGGAAATCAGCCTTGTGGCCATATGAGCAGCCAATGGGACAGACAGGCAAAGGCCATTCAAAAAGCAACAGAAAAGCTAGCTTATGGCATTGTGATCAACGGCCCAAAAAGCCCCACAGAGGTGACACCGTAGCTCTGCATGTGAGCTTTGTAAATTGAGATCTAACTACCTAAATCCGCTTTCTAAATGGGCATGGAAAAAGCCACCTGCAGGCGTATTTAAACAGGCAAGGGGATGAACACCTAAAGGGACTTTGAGTTAGTGCCTAAATGCATTGCAGGCACAAAGATGTAGTTGTGTGCGTGCATAGTGAACTGGCTTGATGACAAACGCCTGCAGACTCTTTGATCAGGCACAGGAGTAGATGCCTGAAGGCAGTGGGAGCGGGCCCAGGAAGGGTGGCCCGGAGCCATCGAGAGCAGATAGAGTAGAGCAGGCTCTATGGGAGCTGCCAGCATGGAGGAGAGTCTGCTGTGGAGCTCTTGAGGTGATGGCTGGTCGTCACACTCTGTTAGCTGGCACCTGGGTTGGACAAAAGACTGACTCCCTCCTGTGGAATTGCAAGAGGGCTCGCACGGGTGGTACACGAAGAGAGAAAGTCACAGTGTGACAGAATATCTGAGAAAGAGATAGAGCAAAACACAGAAAACAGTCCTAGAGAGTGAGGGCTATCACATGCCCAAGCATTGGCAGTTATGCAGCCATTTTTGTGTGAATTTGCTAGTTGGCAGGTAGAAAATGTCTCCTAATAGGCTGAAATAAAGCAAAAGTGAGTGTATGAGCAAAGGAAATGGAAAGAGGGGGAGACGAGATAGAGACTGACTGTGTGATTAGAGCACTCGTCTGGACAAAGAGACGAGATGACATGGCACTGGGCCAGGCGCTGAGGGTGAAGCTTTGTGGGCTAACTGCCATGACTCAAGATGCGTCTTGTTTAGTCTCTTGCCAGAGGAGAACAGAACCATACCAACCATGTTGCCAGTGTTCCTCCAACAAGAACCAGCTCCCATTGTCTCCAAGTAGCGTACTCTGCTGTGCTGCAAAATTAAAACCATTTCTTGGCAAGTACTGACACCACCGGCTTGACAGATACCATCATGTTGCTCTTTTCTGTGGTCTTGACTGACTCAGTGACAACCTAAGGCTCCATTCACATTAGCATCTTGGGACTCAACAACCAAAGTTATTAACTGGAGTCACTCATGTTCATGTGTCCATGCACACAGGCATATTTAGAAGATTGAGAATGCTTGCACAAGTAACACCTGTACTTTCACGTTGCCATAATGTATGTACTTATGATATTTGCATGGATCATATTCTACACTTCAAATATTGCACACCTGTGAACGTGATCTCCACTGTCAACAAACATGGATGCAGCCATACAGGTTTTGAGTAGGAGGAGATGTGTTTTTGCATATTTTGCAGCAGCAGAAAAAAAAATGTATTGACATGACTCAACATCACCTTTTGGAATGTGCTCATAAATGAGCATACTGTCTGGCTTGGCCCCAGACCTGTCAATTGGTGGGACGTTTTAAAAAGCATTCAGGCAGCGTTGTGCAGGTATATGACTGCACATCAATTACTGGATGTCAAGTCCTGTTCCCATGCATGCAAACACAACCAGGCTCATGTGAACAGTAACTACGGTCAGCTTTGGTTGTTGCTACCTGTTTCAAATATGGATGCTCAGGTTTGGATTTTTGGGGCCGATACCGAACACCAATTTTAAAAGAAAAATTTTAGTCTTTGGCACTAATCGTAACTGCTGTCTCTTCTTAAGAGTGGTTACCAATACTGTTGTACCTATTTTGTTACATTGGGACATTTCCTTTCTGAATGCTGCAAATTGCATCTGTCAGTCTGTATTTAAAATGTAGATCTATGATCATAGATCAGTTTTCCAGATAGGTCAATTTGGAGATCACTGATTGAGTCATTTGGAATGAAAATTGGAAAATTGGTGGCCGATCTATTGGAATATGCCTGGTTTCGAGCAGGATATGGTGCCGCTAGTTGTTGCTCTTATTAAGAATGAGTGTGAACTTGTCTGCTTTAACTACTAAAATGCCGAGGAACAACTGTATGTAGCTCTATCATGAACGGGGCCTAACTGTTGCAGGCTACTTTATAACATGATTTTTTTGTGCATTTTTTGTGAGTTTTGACTTACTACTATCCTTCCCGTTTCAGGTGACCCGATAGTCCTGCCCAATTCTTGAAACGAGAAGACGAGACAGTCGAAAAGGACGAGGAGGGACTTATGCAGCACAATGGACCTATTAATAGAGAGGATATGCACTCAGTGGGACTTCAATGAGGATCCAGCAATTATTTTCTTTTTCTGTGGAATATCCAAGTAATGGCAGCAAGAGAGACAGGACTCTAACACTGCCTGCCATCACTTTAAACACTACCGAGGGTCTCTAGTGCTTTCCTGCAGAGGACTCTGTCACCCACAATCCTTTACTGCAACTGCGAACTACAACTGCTACAACTTGAACTATTAACTCAAACACAATTGGGATTAGATGACCACTAAAACCACCAACCTTCTCTACAACAGTCTGTACCTTTTGTCTCTCTTCTACAGCTTAGTTCCATATACATATTGGGAATCAAGGGGATCTGGATTTTAGTGATTTATCCTTTATTACAAACTTGATGACAAAAAGAGAGTGGATCCAGAATGGCTGCTTCATTTAGACTGAATGACACATTTGACTGTGCCACATGTGAAATACTTGACGCTGGTTCTCATGTTCATCTCATGCTGAACATGTCCTGAAGTTTTTTTTTTTGTTTGTTTGTTTTTTTCGGGGTTAGCTTTCACCTCCACAATATTTTACCTTGAATTGTTTATTGCTTACCACATGCCATTCTTAAATTGGGGGAGAACTTTTCTGTTTCATTTTACAAAACCAACCAAGACCAACCAAGTCTGTCAGTCTATTGTAGTTTTTTATTTAATTTTTTTCTTGGGACTTGAACGGACAAAACCTTTTCAGGGGTGAGGTTAGACTAATACCAAGTAGATGTTATGGTATATTGAAACATGTAAACGTGTAAAAAACTGGTCCATGGAATCAACTGGGCTAAAAATACATTGATGCTCTAATGGTTTTAATATCTGTGTTTTTAAACGCCTGTTAACTGCTATTGAGTACATGTGTCAGTATTATATGAAATGAATAAAACCATTTCAAAAGAAAGAGAAACCTTTGCCCTCTTGTTTCAGCCTTGGCACAAGGTTATTTTTGTTGGTTTCTGTACCAAACAACATCTTACGTCTGGTGAACACGATTTGTAGGTCAAGACTTCTCTGTAGCACCACAGTATTTCATTTGCAATGGCATATTTTTCATCCAGTGTGTCTGTATCAAAAATTGCATTGGATACTGCACTTAGCCATATTGCTATTTTGATTTTTCGATTTTTATTTCGATTAATTGTTTAGCACTAAAGGTTACAAAACATCAGTACATGGTTCCCCATCTTTACAGTTGCTTAAACTAGACCAGCAGCCTACACTCTGATGCAAATATAATATCCAGGACTGTCTGTCAATGAGAACACAGCACTGGATCAACATCAAATGATCAAAGCATCATGGCTGCTGCCTTCAAATAAGCACCGAACTGAATATATTAAATTTGCTTTCAAACTGGGTTACACATGTGGTAAATACCGTGCGCATACTTGGTCATTGCTCATCCTTACTGTCCATGTAACCCATCAAGTTTTGACAGGAAGACGAGAAACTCCACTTGGCTGAGACCCAGGAGAGCCAAGCACTGTCACGCCAAGCTCGAGTATTACAGTGAGATGAGGGTGAAGTCGGTTTAAATATAGAAGCTTATAAAGGCAGTATCTTGTAAAGAGATGGAATTCAAACAGTGGGATGTTCTGCAAGCGTGCACTGCCCAGTGATGGATTTTATTGGCAGAAGTGCTTCTGTCGTGAATCTGATGATGAGCGGGGATGAGAGAGAGGGGACACAAACTCACAGAGTGACAATCAAAATGTTGGGTTTAAGGCTGTTGACATCTATCACTGCTCTATGGGCTTCTCTCCATAATGAACAAACACACACACTCACACGCACTATCTCTGTTGTGTTGCATTAAAGCTGCCTTTCTCTAAAACGCTTTTCTGATTTGGCTAATCTCCCAGTGGATCCTCTCAGGGGGCTCGGCCTTCCACTGAGCCTTGCTGATTTCTGCATGTGTTGTGTTTGTGTGTGTTTGCATGTGTGTGTGTGTGTGTGTGTTTCATGGCCTGGGCTCTCTCTGAGCCTCAACGCGTCGTTAGTGCATGTCATTAAAAGATTACAGAGAATAAACCCACAGACAGATTCACACACACATACACATGCACAGAGAGGGGAGAAACAGGAATTGAGAATGGAACAGACTTGAATAATTACAGAGAGAATATGGTGTAAAGGGCTTTTGACATCAGGATGAGATGGGCTCCATGTTTGAATATTCTTGTTAACTGTTCACCAGATGTTTCTTATATACCATCAGTGTGTGTGTGTGTATGTGTGTGTGTGTGGGCACAATCACAAGCTCACCATGTGGAGCTTGTTGAAATTCTTTTCCATCAACCATAATACCTGCATACTCTCACTACACACACACACACACACACACACACACACACACATGCTTAACACTGGTGCTGAAGCAAGGCATCAGGTGTGGCAGTAACAGCCTCCTCACATTGGAGGCGTCTGATCTTTGCCACTCCTGCGTGGCGTTAATCCTATCATCTGTGACAATGCTCAGGACATCCAGATGATGCAGAGATTAATATGCTCTCTGCATTAGCTGTGTTTATAAACTGGATGCTGCCACTAAAAAAAAAAGAAAAAAAAAAATGAAGTCACTTACTTGTTAGTCATTTGCCCTTATGGTCCAGCTGGTATCTTTCTCTTTCTCTTGTTTGTTTGCTTGTTGCCTGGAGGAATATTTCTAAAATGCCAATGTCCATGAGTGCATCAAAATTTTGACACAACACACAATGATCCCTGTTCTTTATCAGCCATGAAATCAAGAAAAAACTGTGACTTCCCATCTGTGGCAGCACACACTCTCAATTTCTGTGGGCATGGCTGTGTAATATTTGCACAAAGTCTACCAGTCACTGCTAGCACAAGCTTTTCCAGCCTCCAGGGTAGCTGCCTGACTTATGCTGGCTGCTCGCTCTTGCCTCTTATGCAAAATCTCCTCAGCAGTGTGTTGTCATACAATAATGCCCCAAAAGCAGACTGATTCACAACTGTTGTGAATTGTGCATTCAGGAGTGGCATTCTTCTTTGCAGCTATGGTTACCTCATCTTGAGTTTGCTAGCTAATTGGCTAATTGGATAGTGTTCAGTTTTTGTGCACTCCCACAATAAAACAGGCCCGACCCATGAAAACTCGAGTGCAGAGAACCATCCCCCACTGTTGTAGCTGTAAGATTTATGATGCAACTGTGATACAGCAAATCATCAACCCAGACAGGAAAACAAAAATACTCGAGCAGAGATGGTACTTCTTGTCAGAAACATTGATACTGAGCTCACAAATTTGAGATTGCAATTTAAGTTGTTTCCAAGCTATTGATGAGATGATAGGTTTACATAGCACCAGTAAAATCAACATTTGGTTAATGGAGAACGTACTCAGTTCTGACTGGCCAATGAATGCACTCTGAGGTCTATCATTTCTGAATAACATACCATTGCTTCGAATCTAACAATGCCGCACTATAGTCAAGAAAAACAGTTGATTTTGTTGTTCAAACAAGTGATACCTTGAGCCAAAAAGATGTTACTAATTTGTTAGACAAACACTAGACTAACCAAGGCTGTAATCATGGAGAATTTTTCTACTATTCATTTAGATTTATTCACAGACCACAAACGCTTTACTGCTAGTTAGAGGCCGAACAGCCGATTACACTGACAAGATTTATTTATGTTGCTATGGTAACAGCACTGCAACAAAGTAGCCCATGCTTACCAGTTATCAGTCTCCCTATGGTTGCAGTCTTACTTTACAATTTTCTTGGCAGAAGCCTATAATTTTTCTTTTTTTTTTTTAGATTGTTAAAATTTTGTGTCAAATTATTAATATATTTGTGTGTGTGTGTGTATATGTGTGTGTGCGTTTGCAATAATGCCTCACTTGCTGCATACTGCCACAAGTTACTGTGGCATGTGACTTTCTGTCCGCTCGCATTTTTATTAATCACTGTTTTTGCAAAGCACATTTGCTTGTATTAGAAGTAACTAACTATTACTCAGAGAGACATAGAGAGAGGGAGTTTTTGGCTGCTGCATCTTTCATACGTTTTGCTTATGTACCACTCTGTGAGAAGCAGCTGCACGGTACCACAGGTGCATGAAAACAGCTTAAACAAGACTTTAACCAGAGCCTGGCCAAAAGCCATGTCACTTCGCACATGTAAACACAGCCACTGAGACAGTGTTTTATAGACTTATTTATGTCTAGAAACAAGCTAATTTTACATTTCATTACAAAAACATGTTCCATGTTCATTCAAGTCAATGCACTAAACTGGGTGCACCCAGTTTGTGTGGTAAGCAACATGCAGTTATAACCCTGGACTGTCTTCTTATCAGCAGCATCCTGACCAGAGGTTGCTCATTCATGTCTTGCCTGATGCTGCAGGCCATGGGGAGAGTGAGGTATAAAAATAAAAATAATAGAGAAGTCCTGTGAAGCTGCTGCGAAGTGATGGCCTAAAAATAATATGGCTTCAGTCGTAAGACTTAGAGAGCAGAGTAGATCTGAGCAGGTTAGAAATGAACTCAACAGATCAGTCTGACATGTTATTCAGCAGAGTGGGGATGCGTGCGTGTGTGTGTGTGTGTGTGTGTGTGTGTGTGTGTGTTGAATAGTATGCGAGAGACTGAGAGAAAGTGTGTGTGGGACTGATAAGCCATGTAGGCTGAGGGGGTTCTTTACATGGCGGTCTCAACCTGTCACTTTCCTCAAACACACTTCCTGATATGAACATACACATGCACACACACAGACACACACACACACACAGATAACCTCCAACCTAGCCTGACCATATCGCTCACATCAAGCATGAAAGGAGGTGCGGGCTTCCCTTTCCTATGAGCTGTGACTGAATGAGCATTGAATATGGGCAAAAATTATTAAGGTCACCCTGATGACTCACACAGACAAGATGACCTCTCATCTACACAAAAGACTGCTGCATAATCTGGGTGTGGCATGTGTGCATGTGTGCGTGTGTGTGTGTGTGTCTGCATGTCTGTCTGAGTAGTTTAATGCCATTCAGACTCACTAACATGCTGCTGACAAGCTCTACACTCACAGATACACAAACACTACCATCTTCTCCAACCTGGATTTAATCATCTTTTCTATGTGTCACCCATTGTGTCCATCTCCTCCCATTTACGAGGGGTGATTCATGCCTTTATTGAGAGTGTAGCTACTTTATGAAATGCTCTTACAGATTGTTATGACGCTCGTTCGGAAGGAAGGTCTGCTTTATGAATATGAAAAGGCTCATTCAGAACAAAGAGGTGCTTGCAGAGGTCGTTCATTCATGTGTGGCTCCGCTGTTTAAAACTTCCAAGTCTTTCAAGTCACATGGACCACGCTCATGCTACTGCTAGTGCATTGCTGGAAAAATGGTGGAGCTGGAGAGACTGAATAAGTTTTACTCTGTAATGTATGTACTTCAATTCTCATTAGCCTTTAAATTATTACCGGTATTAATTGGTAATAGTCCAAATACACCTTTTCACAGACATGGCTGAGCGTAATTCCACTTCATCTTCACAGTGTAACTTACAGATCATAGACAAACAGAATCAGTTCTCCCCATTGGCCGCAATGTTAAAAAATGGGATCCACACACTGAGATGTAGCTCCCAATGTGTTTTATTTAGGAAATATTTTGATCTCGCACAGAAATCACTGTCATGCTCAGGCAAACACCTGATGAAGATCTCTGTGTGAGATTGAAACATTGCCTAATTAAAACTCCTTGGGAGCTCCACCACAGTGTGCGGATCTCCTTTTCATTTCACTGATGAAGCTTTTTAACACAGCACCTGTAAAACTGTTTATTTTTTTGCTTTGTTTTTTGATTGTGCATTTTTTTCTCTATTCTATACTGACTGCAATGTTAAAAAGCCAAATTTCTGTCGCAATTCATGATAGCATTTCAGAAAATACACCTCCACCAAATGAGCAGCTCAATAAAGGCACAAATCACCCTCCATACCCCATTGTCACATGCAGGATGCTCGCTATAGATTTCCATGGACTGCTGTTTCCTAGTCAGACTGACTTGCAATCAGGCTCTGTATGCCTCCATATAACTTGGCAGTAGACTACTGCAATTCCTGCTGGGTGATGGTTTGCTGTGTCAGCTAATGTGGTAAATAATGATGTTACCACTATGGCGGGCTTGATACAGGAATCTACTTGTCATGCTGTGAACCATGACAAGGAAGAGTAGGCTCTTGCTGCAATTCTTTTTCTTTTCTCTATCAATATGTCTGCTGCTCTTCATCTCAGGGCATATTTTGCTGTTTGTCTGTCTCCTCCCTTTTTTCTAATTCCCTTCGCAAATTAAAAGATGATTTGCCGTACGTCTTTAAATTAGCGAAACGGAGAGATGTGTTTGCATTGCTGGGAGGGTGGAGAAGCAAAATATTGCTGGAAATTATTATTCTAATATTGGTAATTGGTGATATTCAAATCTGTTGTTAATCAGTCTGTGGAGAGAGAACGAGAGAGAGAGAGAGAGAGAGACAAAAATTCCCCTGTCTGGATGAGCGGAGAGAACGAGAGAGAGAGAAAGTGAGAGAGATTTAAAGAGACGGAAAGGGGAGGGGTGCCAGCGCTGTGATGAATATTCAATTGTTGACATTTAGTGTGGAGCGCTGAGAGTGCGAGAGTGGGACGACGCCAAGTTGGAGTAAGAGCATTACGGGACATGGAGGAGATAGGGGGATGAGGAGCAGTGGAGGAGATTAGAGAGAGACGGTGACAGCGATGGAGACAGAGATCACATTCACACAGTCATAGTCCCAGACGCACACACACACATACATACATACACACACACACAAGCAGATAGGCGAGTTTGTTTTAGTGGATTTTGGGAATGGAGACCCTAGGTGTCATCACTGTAATTAACAAGACTTGGTGATGACTGTTATTTTGTCAGTGTGGTTTTATTAACCAGCTTAGTTACAGTCTGGAAACTACATCTGGGTCACACTCTCATAGTCTACTCATTAAACCCATTCAGCTGCCATACTGCGCCATCAGCTGTTTATTCAGCTACTGAGATTGTGTGGATGTTTTCTTCTCTCGACTTCAGACGCTTTTCTCGATTTCAGGCGCTCATCACCGAGACTGAAAGACCCCTGTGTTATTTTGGGGGAGAGACACAGAGAGAACGGGAACAGATGGAGAGAGAGAGAGGGAGAGAGAGAAAGAGAGGGTGAAGGAAGGAGAGAGACAAAGAGCGGCTTTGTTTACAGAAACTGTTTATGAAGTTAATGACCTCTTTTGCATAACGGCAGTCATATACAGTTTGGGCTGATTCCAAAACTCAGGAGAGTTACTGATCCAAACACAGTTTCAGCAAAAACTGCATGTCTGCATGTGTCCCTCAGCATGGTGTTTGGAGAGCGCAGGGTGAAGACAGAGGGGACACAGACACAGATGCAGACACAAATTAGGGCTACGTGATATGAACAAAATCAAATATCACAATATGCACAACATCCAAATATCATGTTTTTGATTAATCTCGATCTTCATTTGAATAATCCAGTAATAATTACTAAAATCCCCAAATCGATGCCTTAATCTATGCCTTATGTGAAGGTTTTTGATAAATGTTATTTGTAGTGCACCTCCCATCCTGCAGATGTCGTCTGCTGAACTACTAACTGGACAAAATCAAACTGATATGTAAGTTGCATAATAGTATTGTGAGTGAGACATCTCTAACTGAAACAACAGAATCAAATGGAATCAAATCACATACCCAATCCTATTATGGCTATATTGTGGGGATGATTATTGGTGCTTTCGTTAAATATTTGAACACAAGAGATTTTTGATAAACAATCATTAATGATGTAGATATGATGACCAAGCAGGTAGAAGCAAATAATAGATTAAGTGGAACAGTCTAATATACAGCATTTTCCAATCTATGAGCTTCAAGTCCCCAATGGGCTATAGAAGGCCGTCAAATCATTGCAAAATAACATACAGATTTTCTATGTTTATATTATATTTTTATGTTAAAATATTTTTAAAACATAAAAAATTAAATTGATGGTATTTAAAAGTTTAAAAAGTCTATTAAACTACTTTTCTTTAAATTTTTGAAAAAATGCACTTAATGCAAACTTAAAAGAAATGAGGCGGTGGATTTTGAAATGATGTCCCTCACGGGACTGATTAATGAAACGGAAAGGAAAACTGAAAGGTTCAGAAAAACTACAGCGCTGAATACCTTCCACTGGGATTTTACTGAATGGACGCTGAATCCAAACAGTTGTGAGTGGATGTGATGTTTCAAATATCTTTGAAATTTTCAAGTGGGCCTTGAGTTTGAAAAGGTTGGGAATCCTTGGTTAATAGCTTCAGTAAACTGCATCCCTTTACCGCCTGCTTTATAACCAGGAAAACATGCCATTTATGCCATACTGTAATATATATTACAATACCTAAGATATTACAATACCCAAAAATCACAGTGTCATATCTAGATATTGATATAATATTGATATAATATTACACAGTCCTACAAGAAATGTATGCACAGGTAAAGATTCACACAGGCAAGCACATACTGTAGCTCACAAAGAGGAACTTCCACACACACACACACACACACACACATGTGCAGACATACACACCTTGCTGAATATACACTTGTACCTATGCAAATGGGAGCAAGCAAAAATGTACATACACACTTGAGTGCACTCGAGCAACCACTCTACACGCAGATTAATGAATGGGTTCCACAACACTTTAGAGTCACGGCCGATAATGAAGTCTATTTGCATAATTAAAGCCGAGGAATCAAAAGGTAAGGTTTACAGTACCCTCTTGTCCCCTGCTAAAACGCAGGTTGAAAAGGAGGACGGGAGGTGTTGCACACACTTACATCCCCACCCTAGGGAACCTTTTTGAAGCGGTGAGCAAGGTGGGGTTTTTAAAACAGGCATTAGACGAAAATGAACCTTTGTACCTCGGCGTGTCACACATAATATAGATGGCATCACCCCAGGACTGTTCAAACACGCACACGCACAAACCACACAGAGGCATGGCGCGCAATCCTTCAAACCTACAAACACAAAAACAGTCCACCTCTTTTCCTTCCATCAATCTTTCCCACCTTTCGCACCTAGCTCTCCTTTCATTTCTCTCTCCATCCATCCATTTCTCCATCCATCCCCCTCTAAAGCCTCCAGTCAGCAGTCAGCTATAGAATTCCATTACAGCCTAGTGATGCAGCACTTCAAAGGACGGAGAGCTGCATGTGTGTGAGTGAGTAAGTGTGTGTGTGTGTGTGTGTGTGTGTGTGTGTGTGTGTGTGTGTGTGTGTGAGTGTGTGTTTGTGAGGGGGATTTTTTGCTTTGTGCAGGGAATCTCACCATCAGGCACACAACAGTGATGTCCCTAGCCAATATCTCTCCTGCAGTGTGGGCAAACTGTTTTATATAAATATATATATGGATTGTGCCGTAAGCAACTTGGGTTTTGCTCTTAATATTCATAGTGTAATGCTTTTGTGTGTGTGTGTGTGTATGACTGTGTCTGTCTGTCTATGGGGCAGTGCCACTGTTCCAGTTATGAATGGCTGGACCAGAGCATGCCCAATTTGCGGATGATAATTTTTACATCATAATTTTCATTTTCACTGAAAAAAGTATTAAAATGATGATGATGTGATTTTTGGTGGGATCTGTACCAAAGCACACATTTTATCTTTATCAAAAAATTGTAGCTCCTGCGATCTGGAAATTGCACTTGACAATATTTCAATATTTAAGCTACCTGTTCAGCCCTACACACATCAAACAAAACGTATTGGAACTCTTCAAATAATATTCCTTAAGATGTTTCATGCTTAATTTTGTCAGTTTTTGAATACAATTTTGCTAATCAATTTAGACAGCAGGATTGTGTGTCATAATATCCCCAAATCACCACACAGATATTATATTACAACCCAGTCCTAGATCAGACACAATCAGACAATGAACCTCTGACAGTACAAATCATAACCTTCCTCTCAAAAAAAAAAAAGAATCTTTCTGCACCCGTCTTTCTGGTAGCTTTATCCATCTTCAAGGAACTTCAAGACTTAGAAGTTGGCTGCAGTGGGAGAAGTTTCTGTGAGGTGTGGAAGTTTTAAACACATACATTCGTTACTGTAGTCATCTTCTGATGCACATCAGTGTTAATTGGCCACATGCTGGGCTTGAATCAGGCAGCATTTTTGCTTCAGACTCTGTTGGTGATACAGAGTCATGCTTACCAGAAACATAAGTTCCAGCACAACACGGTCATACAAGCACACAGATGAGAAGTCATTAACATCCGCGTAATTGCGGACAGCTGCAGACGGCGAGAATAGAGAATAAAAAACGACACAGGCAACGGCAACAGAGCCTGACCGCATCGAGTGAAAAGCATTTCTCTCTCTCTCTCTCTCACTTCAAAAAAAGTATTTTCATCTGCCATGGAGTTCCCTTTTCTTCAATTAGATTGTTCCTGCATTTCCACTGGTAAATAATTCACTGGCAGAACCATCAGCAGACAGGCCTTGACTGCATAAATGTTTTAGTGTATGTGTGTGTGTGTGTGTGTGTGTGTGTGTGTGTTTGCACGTGGGTGTGTGGGAGTGCTGTTGGGATGGTGGTGGTGATGGTGTTGTCGGTCAGACAGCAGAAATATTTTTTTATTTTTACATTTCCTATGCTTCCAAACATTTCCTGCTCCGTCTCTCTCTCTCTCTCTCTCTCCCGCTCTCTCTCTCTCCCCCTGATGGACTGGATAAGGTAGATGAGGTTCTCTTTCCATGTTTTCCTGAATGTAAATGGAAGGAGTCAGCTCCAATGCATGTCAACTAAAGAGAGCAGAAAACAGCTGGGCAGAAATAGCTTCGAGGTGGGTTGGACATCTGTACGGCTGTTTCAGAAGATGGGGAACAAATCTGCTAAATAGCCGGCGCTCTTGTGCTGTTTACAGCCACCTTTACATTTTCACTCACTTTGCATGTGACAGGAGGGGTCACCAGTTTGAATCCCCAGACTGGCTGGTAAAAGCTACATAAGTGCACACACTTCCCTCCCTAAACAGCTGTTGTTGAGGTGACTCTATGGTCAACAATGACAGAGTGTGGATGTACTGGGCAGCTCCCAGGTGTGAATGTGTATAACTGCAGTATATGTCAGTGAAGCAGCACATTACCAATAGATGAGAAGTGTATTCTTTTTTCTTTTTGACATATTTTTTTCCTTTATTAGACAGGTGAAAGTAGAGAAAGAGACAGGAAAAGACTTGGAGGGAGACAAGGATGAGATGAGAAAAGTATGAGAAAAGTTCGCAGACTGAATTCAAACTAAAGGGTGTCACAGTTACAAGGTACAAGCCTTAGTCAGCTGAGCAAGGACTATGAAGGCAAATTAAAGTCTAAAGTATTTTAAGGTCAAAGAAGAAAAATGTTCACAATGTTTCTCTAGAACTTTTCCACATGCAAGAAAAGATTTGTATAGCTGCACAGAATATTTTGTGAATGAGTGGAAGAAATGTGCACAGATCATTCTGAATCTGACACAAAAAGAGAATTTCTGAATGTTTGAGCAAAGGATCACCTTAGATTGGATGGTCAAATAAGATGCTAATCTCTGCATGTCCCTTGGTTAATTGATTGTCATGTCAAACAAAAGGGTCAACATTTATGTAGTCTTCTCACAAATGTGAGTTTGTGTGTGTGTGTGCTTGCACCTTCTCCCATAAACAGTGCAGACACAAGCAAGCCTGGACTTAAACATCCAAAAATCCTCTCTTAATTTGTCTGAATCTATTATAAACTCAGGCTGAACATATCTGTGCACTTTTTTTTCTTCCAAATATTAACAAAATATTATGTACAGCTACAAATCTTTTCTTGCATATGGAAAATTTTAACAGTTGATTTTATTTTTACACGTTGAAACATTTTAATTTTGTTTGGTCAATATTTTTCACAGATTTACCCATAGACATTTATTAATGCAAATTTATTTCACACATTCAAAAATGATAATTCAAAAGTCGGAGTCTCAAAACATTTGTGAACATTTTTCTACAAGCTTAAAATAGTTTAGACTCTAATTGACTTTCATACAAGATGCCCCAAGAGATGCATCCTAATTACTTATTTTTGCAGAGGAAAAAACATGGCCATGTGCATATTATTGATACTCAGGTCTTTCTCTTTCTTACCATCAAGGCTTTTCAGTTTTACTTCTTGCATTCAGTTTAACTGTTTTGATTCATTTCATGCAAAATGTTTTCAGATTAGTCGCTTCAATTTCAGTCAAATCCTAGATCAAATATATCCAAATAGCATGAATGTCTTCCATCATGCATGCAACGTGCTGGAGCCCAGACACACAAAACACAGAGGACTTTGAGTCTTTAAACTGAGAAGCAAAGATGGCTGACTGGTTGATGCTCGAGTTGTGAGGCCAGAAGGCAGAACACGACCAAGCTAGGCCAGTGTTTGGCTGCAAAGGGTGTATGATTCGCACATTAACAGGAACAACATTAACAGGAACAACGTTAGCAGCCACAATTCTTGTCTGGTCAGTTGTAGCCATAGCAACCTCACAATGGGAAGTTTTCACCAGAAAGAGAGGGGGGACTGATCAGACCTTATCTAACAAGTAGCTGATTATTAGTTCGGACACTACAGTATAAAAGATTGAGTGTGTCCTTTTAAGATGTATTTAATTTACACGTATATTGAAAATTCAATAAAGCAACATATTACTCACTAATATTACTCAGTAATATTATTACTTCACTTACTACTCCCTGAAAGCTAATCCACTCATTACATTACTTGCAACAACTCCAAAACTGTCCGTTGCCCCCCACCCCTCACCATCATTACCTCCAAAAAGTGAAAACACAATTGCTTCTCCTGTGCGCTCACTTTGGTGTGAATGATCAGGGAAGCCCAACAGCACTCATGTTCAATGATCTTTTAACTGTTTTTTGCTTGATTAAAATCAAAGTAGTGAGAACACATTCACCCAGAGAAAATACAGTATTCTGCCATTTTTAATCTAGTTAAATGTGTTTCCACATCAACTTGAGCAGACAACAACAAATTATGATGAAAAGGAATTGGAGGACAGTGGTATGATATAGATCTACTTCAGCTTCAGTCCGATATTTGTAGTGGGTGATAACAAAAGGACCCATAATTTTCTTACTAGAATTGAAATAGGAATTTGTTATGCCATTTGTTACTAACAAAATAACAATCCTATAATGTTTTATTGAGTGTCACCATCCAACAGTGCAAACCCCAAGTAAATATTCAAACTGGAGAAACACACAGATGAACTGAAAGACAGAGAAAAGTGTATGATTAAGTGTAGCCCATCTCTGCCGCTACAGATATGGTAGAATGTTATTTTAGCTCATATTGACTTTCCAGCCAAGCATGATCAATGTCTGCAGCCTGACTGACACATGCCCACTGCTGCGGTTGTTTGAGACACAACTATTTGTTTTAAATGACAACAGCCCAGGGCGGCAGGCAGAAGGAGAGAGGAAGAAAGAAAAAAGAAAAGAGAAAGTGAAGAGAGAGAGAGAGAGAGAGAGATCACTTACACATGGGAAAGGGATTCAAAAGGACATTGTTAGCCTGCACTAGGGCCAAATAATGA
The DNA here is from genome assembly GCA_900302535.1 of Neoniphon sammara. NCBI lineage: Eukaryota > Metazoa > Chordata > Actinopteri > Holocentriformes > Holocentridae > Neoniphon > Neoniphon sammara. The sequence continues at coordinate 3,723 of OMKZ01034237.1, read as the reverse complement.
TTATTTTCATTTGTCGACTAATCTATACATTTTTGAGTAATTGATTAATCATGTCATCTGTGAAATGTCAAACATGATGATAAATGTCCATCACAAGTTAGCAAAGCCCAAATGAGGTCTTAAAATAATTTCTTTAGTCCCACCAGCAGCCAAAAAAAATCCCAAAGATTTATTTTATAATGACAGGAAATGCAGGCAAATCTTAGCATTTGTGAAGACTTAACAATTACTCGATTAGCAGAATTATAATTAATATTTTTGTGGATTGACTTACTGCTTCAGCACAAGCCTGCACTCTAATAAAGAAACAAAAACCAGAGGGAAACGTGCTCCGCCTGCATCCAGTAATGTGTAAGCCGTGTGTTGCAATACCGTGTTGTCAGTTCCACTCCCTACCATGGTCCCCTCCTCATAACAAAGCACAGCCAGACCCTCAGACAGGCAGACAGTTAAGCCAGCGTGTGTACTCATCCGACGCAGCATAATTAGAACAGACAGTTAACGGCCTAGAGTTTGATTAGACAGAAGAATGGGATGGAGACACGAACGGCTGCAATTTGCCATTTCCTCCCCATGAATCCAACGTCCTAATGTCTGCTATTAAAAGAATAACACTAAAACTGGCTATGAAAATGATTTTAGTCCTTTTTAATTGCAGCTGTCGTAACTTATGACTATGGCTATCCAGCATCAAAAACATTAGCGCCGCCGCAGAGGAGGAGTAAATCCTTCAACCTTTAATAGTAACTGACGGTTGATTCATTGAATCCAAGCGGGTTCAAGCGTAATTTTCTTCTGTTTCGAATATAAAAACATCAATTAATCATGATAGATAGGTCCGCAAGCGTGTTAGCCGCTTACTGTGTGTGTGTGTAGATCGAAGGCATTGATTGGAGCAGCTATCTCACCTTGCTGCACGATAGCCGCCTGTCAAATGGAGATGGAGGATACAGAACAGACAGACGTAACACTCACACACACACACACATGCCCAGGTACATGCATACCCTGACTCACACACAGACAGAGGCAAGCACACACACGCTTACACACACATCCTCAATCTGCACCTTACACCTACTCTTCACATTTCCCGTTATCATGCTCTAAACACAGTAATTTTCTGTAGAGGATAGAGTAAATGGTGCTATTTACCTCCTGTGTATTTATACTACATGGTATGCCTGTGTGGTTGCTGCCATCGTCTTTGTTCCATGTTGCTCATGTCCTCATCTTGTTGACATCTCATTTTCACCCATCAGTTTCTCTCCCACTGACTGAACACAGCTGTCAGACACACCGCTCAACACTTGGCAAACATTTGTCCTTCACGTGTCGTGTGTGTGAGTGCAGCAACCTTGAGATGAGCTGAAATTGTCCCCTTGTACTGACAGGTGTGGAATAGTTTCTCTCTCTCTCTCTCTCTCCCTCTCTCGTTCTCTCTCTCACACACACGCGCACACATAACGACATGGACAAATACTTGCAGAAACTTGCACACACACGAATCTCTCTCTCTTTCTTCCTCTCTGTCTCCCTCTCCCCTTGCAGTTTGCGCTAAAGCCCTTTGGGTGATAGGTGAGGTGTCAGCAGTGATCTGATAGTGCTGAGGTGGTCCAAAAGCATCCCATGATTCCTCTTAACCCTGATCCTCTCACTGTATCCATCTTGAAAATCCTCGCCTCTGTTGTCCCTGCAGCTGTTGAGGATGAGCTTATAGTCCCCCAGGCCAGGGAGTTGGATGCATTGTCATTTTTATTTATTTATTACTCACCCTCCAAAAAATGAGTTTAGCAACCTCTGGCTAGCTGGCACGGCTTCAAACTCTAAATACAGCATTTGAACCGAAGGACCTTGTGGAAATAAGTTTTAAAAACTTCAATTAATTCTAATTATCGTTCTTGCTGGGAAACGATTGCCCGAGTCAGCCAGAGCCTGAAGGCACGGTCTGTTAGAGCAGAAGAATGCTAAGGAAGTTAGCATTGGGAACACAGAGGTAGCCCGTCAGGTGAACTCTGAGATGTCTCCGCTCAGTTTTAATGAAGAGGTAATCATGCAGAAATTACAGATGAGTAATCATCGATTAATAACTCCATGTTTTACAAGGAGGTCAGGGATTGGTGGTGCTACAGTGGATCCCTAAGATTAACCGCTCTGATTGGTTCAGTAAAAACACAGTCGGCCAAGTGTGCAATGACTGGAGTTAGATAAATGGGCTCATAACTTCCCTAAAGTTCCTTTTTTTCTCCACCCTCCCACCCCTTTTCTTCATTTGTATGCAAAGTCCAATCCCTTAGGCTCCCTTTCCTTCTCTTTAATTTTCAGCCATCTTTTTTTAATCAATTTTCTTTTATCTCGGGGAAGTTATTTTAATACTCCTACATCTTATTTCATTCTCAGCAAGACTGTGTGGGGATATCAATTATTCAATGGAGTGGGAGCTGAGGAATATGTTAATATTGATTAAGCCTTCGCCACACCTAAGAAGATTACACTCTCTTATCACTACGCTAGAGTGCTGCATTAGCCAGGCAAATTAAGGGACACATAGATACACTGTGTAAGATACACAGTGATGTAAGAACATTTGTGTTTCTACCATGTTTGGATCAGCGATTAAAAGCCTATTTGTGCTACGTGACAAGCGGTGAAACGAAGCCGTGCCCTGTGTGCATAATGACTCATACAATGCTTTGAAGCTTAACCCCTTAACTGCACCACAGAAATAAACCTACAGATTAGCCTTAAGGTCAGAGGAAGTTAAATACATTGTACCAGCGTAAATGAGTAAGCTACTGTGGAATCTGGCGTGTGTGTGTGTAAGCTCTAGGACGCCCAATTCTATGTGTGGAAACACCTTGGTTTTATGATAGCCATATGAGGCATTGTGTCATTGTATCCGTCCCATTGTGGCGCTGGTGTCCTAGCTGCTGTTTTATTGCCACAGGCTCCAGTATTGGTTTTGGACAGTGACACTGGAGGTGCTGTGGCTTTTGTATCTCATTCCCCCAGAGTCCTGTAGGCCAGGCAGGAGCTGTATATCTGTCAAGGTACAAAACAGCCAGTCTGAGGGCCAGGAGAAAAGGGAATGGAACAGAGGTGGGCGTAAAGGGGACAGCCTGACATTGTTTGGCCCAACAGGACGGTGAGATATGCAAGTGTTTTAGACATAGCTGGGGCAGCCTGCAGAAGTCAAAGGGCTCTTTGTGACCGATGAATGCACGCATGCATGTACACGTGTCTCTGTGCACATAAACATGTATGCACACACGTGCATGCACACAGCATGGACACACACACTCGTGAATAAAAACAGATTTACCCTACAGCACTTCACACCAACCCTGCCTGCCCGGCTCTCGTCCTCTCTCTCCCCCTTCATTCTGGACAGATTTGTTCAGCCAGCACCTTTTTATTTATTTAGCCAAACATATGCTCACTGTGCATCTCTTGCTCTCTCTCATTCTCTCTTTCTCTTCTGTGCACTTGACCATGCCCATTTATGCTCATAAACACATACGGGAAACCTGTGTGGACACACACACATGCACACACACACACACACACACACACACACACACACACACGCCTCATGAATAGTGGATTTCCGGCTGCTCTGCTGTAGTGAAGCTTCTCTCTGCCAGCAGGGTCCTCAGGCCCTCGGTTTGTTCACTGGCTCAATGTGTGTGTGCAGGCGTTGGTACGTCTGCATGTGTGATGAAT
>OMKZ01034236.1:13317-29144 GCA_900302535.1 Neoniphon sammara | reverse complement strand
TCTCCTGGGCGTAGACCTGCCATGTTCCACTGAAGTCCATGTCTTCTGGAAAGTCTGGTTCTCACCAAGGTGGGCTAGAGACTGAGACGGCTGTGTGAAGCTCAGCACAATGTGGAGAACGTCAACACTGTATCACACCTACTTATACCTGAATGTATAGGAGGGCAGGACTACGTGTAATCACGTACAATGGCCTCTGAAGTAATCCCTGTTTGAACAACCTGGAGTTCACATACCCCTGTTTGGTCCAACCTCAGCATCCACAAAAGATGGGAGGTGAATTGGATGGTACAATGCAAAAACACCTCAACTTAACTAGTCATTTAGTTTCATATTCAGTGCTAAAATCTTGTTTTTCCTAAATTATTTGAAAAACACGGCCGGTAAAATGAGATGATCCCACTTCTTGCCCGTGCAGTCTTCTTTCAGGATTTTTTCTGAAAATAAGTACTAATATGTTAAAAAAAAAAAAAAAAAAAACAGAATAAGGCAGATCAGCCCATAATATAAAGTACATGACATTTGATTCAAGAAAAACAAGTTGATTAGCACTGGACACCAGTGGGATTAGCAACTGTTTTAAGACAAACTATTTTTTAAATTTTGTGCAGAGTTGAGTCATATGTTGGCTATGCTGCAGGACATTCAGTGTTAGACAATGAAAGCAATGGGCTTATGAACAGATTTGGTGTGCGTGCCATGCAGCGATGTGATTACTTGCATCACTGAGAGGACAAACTGTTCGCATACAACATTTCTGCGTTGTTGCAACCTGTGAGATGCAATCTGTGGGAGGGAGACAGGATGCAGATGCAGCAAACAAGACAGAGTACATGAGAAAGGAAGAAAAAATGTTCTTCAACAACACTAAAATGAACGGTTTGTTGTTGTACTTCTGCAGGATGAACAACAGAGGAAGCAAGTCTAAACTGATTTATTTAATATAGGGTGTATTCTATTTATACTTCAGCTGTTGAAGGAATTTAATATTAGATCTTCATGCTCCTCTGCAGCCTTATCTGTATGTTCTGTGTGTTTTGTTAAGCTTATTCCTCAGGTGATCACATCTATTTCAGTGACCTGAGGCCTTTCAAGAGGGTCAATGACACTGCGAACTGTTTGCTTTTGTAGTGTTTTTTCTTTTTTCTTTTTTTTTTTCTTTTTTTTAATATTTTAGAACAGGTTTGGTGTTGAGGCCACATTTTGACAAAGGTCTTCTCTTTAGAAATAAACTACCACAGAATGCCTTAATTGACCAATCCCAATCAAGTATTCAACATAGCCTAAAAAGCATAACCTCCACTGAAAACAATTATTTTAGATGCCTAGCCCATTATTTTGCATATGTATATAGGTATTTTTCTTTTATTATGTATGCATGCCCATAACTTATTTTATTGACCCAGTGGTTCATAATGTCACATCAATATTCAGCAGTTTCTTTTTTCCTCACCATTTCTTGGCTAATTTAAGCTCCCTCAGTCTTAACAGAACATACATATGTCAAAATAACATTTAAAAATTAATTTTATTAATTATAATAAAAAGGAATATCATAAATATCAGCTGATATAAATACTATTTCAGACTGTTAATGCTTTTATTACAGGCATTTCTAGTTAAACCTCAGTACAGTTATTCTCAGCTGGAAATGAAGTACATGAAAAATAATTAATAAATGGACATCCTCTCTACATTAGGTGTTGTTATTGAGGCAGTCACATTGGATAAAGTCTCTTGCTGTCTTTATCAAACAGTAAAAAAAGTAAAACAAACTTAAGCAGAACACACATGAAAAACAATGGACCATCAATAAATGGACATCCTTTCTACATTATGTTTTTTAAAAGTGTTAAGTAAAATAAAAGTGCCACTATCCCTTAATCAAACAGATAGAAGTTAGGAAATGTAAAACCAAAATCCTTTTCAAATAATGTCATCTGTAACTAAAATAATTTAGTGGGTTATATTGAAATCCTGAAGTAAAAAATAGAGTACTTTGAAACAGTATATCTGGACATAGCAGTGTCTTAAAATGCAAACTAAAATCAAAATGTACTTTTTTGGAAATATAAATGACTTTCTAAGTAGTACTCAAATATTCATGCAATGTACAGACAAATTAAAGGAAAAAACACAGCATGAAGTGTCTTTGTAAGGTGGTGGGCCACTATGAGCCTCCAGAACAGCTTCAATGCTCCTAGGCAGAGATTCTATAAGTCTCTGAACTTTACAGGAGGAATAACATCATTCTTCCAAAAGAGAATCCATCATTTGGCACTGTCTAACATGTTAGCCCAAAATCTTCCATAGGTGATCAGCTGGGTTGACATCTGGTGACTGAAGGCCACAGCATATGATTTACATCACTTTAATACTCATCAAACCATTCAGTGAGCCCTCGTGTCCTGTGGATGGCAGCATTGTCATCCTGGAAGAGACCAATCCCATCAGGATAGAAATGTTTCATCACAGGATAAAGGTGATCACTCAGAATAACTTTGCAATGCCCGTTCCTCTAAGGGGACAAGTGGACCCGGACCATTCCAGGTAAATGCAGATGTCAGTTAGTCACTTTTCCCATTGAAGCACCAGCCAGTTAAGCAGTGACCGAAGCTCCTGCCATCCATGCCCCAATAATGAACTCTCTTTCAAAGCCACTTAAATCTTTTCCTCTTGCCACCTTGATCCAAAATGGAGATCAGCTCGGCCTGCTCAGCATATTTACACATGCCACAGAGCATGATAGCATGTTAATTGCTTACTTGTATCATGCAGTATACCTGTATGGAAGTATCTGCACTCATTATGTTTTTCTGTTCATTTATTCAGGTTTTTCCTTTAATCTGTCATCGTCTTTATATTAAAACAGTGAACAGGATTCAGGTCTATGAACTCTAGGCCAGGACTACTCTAGGTCAGCAGAGATGGGCTGTCGTGTCAGGGGTTGATTTCACACACGAGCCAGCGGCAAACGTTCTAATTCTTCCTGCAATTAATGTCATGCAACAGTGGTGAACTACTGCCCTCTATCAGCTGGCTCAAAAATCACACAGGTTGTATATTAAATGTTCTGATATAAAAATGCCTCATGCAAAAATCACTTAATGACACTACTGCACATGCTCATACATGTATTACTGCCCCTCCTGATAAAACAAGTACCAATTCTAATACAAATACTAACAATACCAATAATATATGTTTGTAACTTCAAAGCATGTGCACATACAATTACACACACACACACACACACACACAAACACATAGAGCAGAGGCCTCAAGATACTGAACCTTGCATGGTACTAAAATGCTTGACCTTGCAGAGATTCTGTTCTCTGCCTCCCAGATTCATAGCTTCAGTCGATTTTATATTGACATAATGGTCAATAAATAAAATTAATAAATAAAACTTGAACTTGAACTTGGGTGGAGTTGTGTAGACCTGTGCTAAGAGAGGCATACATGCACACTTGCACACACAACGCAGAATGAGATGACACAAACCACGTTTTGTAGACAACACTTTTATTTAAATAACCACTAGTTTCCTAACTGCTATGTTTACATCTTTTTACTCCTCCTGACAAGAGTTGTGGAGCCCATGGTCAAAGTCTGAAATGGAACAAGAGGAACAGGGGACACATTGATTTAGTTTAAATTACATTATATGTATTTGTATTGCAAGATGCATTGACTTTAATCATTTTACAGTGCATTTGTGAGATATAGTAAGACGTACCTCAATCATCTCTCCTCCCTTCATCTCTTGGACGTGGCAGAACTTGCCAGTCTTGCACACCAGCTTGCCATCCTCCATATTGACAATGCACTATGGTTCAGAGGACAAAAAAATATTATGACTGCCCCAAAAATAGACATGGAAGCAAGGGAACTTGTACATACTGAAAATTTTAACACTGTCTTGGAGCAAAGAAAAAAGTCTGTCAGAGACTACTACAGCCCTGACATTCAGACAAAGTATCTCTATTAATTTCTTAAGAAAATGATATCAGTTTTATGTTTGAAACACAGTGGTACTTCATTAAGTAAAGGAAGTAATTCTATGATATACTTTAACTGTGATATATTATTAGAGTATGTCTGCAGCCATAAATCTATATTTTTCTCACAGAGGATGAATGAGGATTACACACCTTGAGCTTCTTGCCATCCATGGTGGTGATATCAGCCTCTTTGCCGATGGTAAAGGAGTTGGTGACAGACTTTCCGGGGGTCTTGGAGGTGATGACAAAGTCCTTGCCATTCTGCTTGATCTCAGTGACGGGTTTGACATCCTTGGCTACCTTGATGATATCTTCTGGGAGTGCTGGTGAACATGAAAACATTATCAGAGCACATCAAATGTTTATGTTTATTTTTAGCAGTCAAATTACAATTTGGAAGCCTATGTGCAACTCAGTGTGACGTGCAGCTCTTTCAGGTGACCTTTTAAACTGCCTCACTGTTTGTCTGTGAGGTTATAATCAACATAAAAACATGTATGCTTTTTGCCAGCTGACCCCCAGCAGTTTTACAATAGCCCAAATGAGTTTTGCTCACTCACCCATGGCCCTGAGGAACTCCTCATAGTTCTCCTGGGCGTAGACCTGCCATGTTCCGCTGAAGTCCATGTCTTCTGGAAAGTCTGGTTCTCACCAAGGCGGGCTAGAGACTGAGACGGCCGTGTGAAGCTCAGCACAATGTGGAGAACGTCAACGCTGTACCACTCCTACTTATACCTGAAGGCACAGGGCTGCCAGGACTGTGTAATCATTCACAACTCCTCTGAAGTAATCCCTGTTTGAACAACCTGGAGTTCGTGTACCCCTGTTTGGTCCAACCTCAGCATCCACTAAAGACAGAGGGTGAAAGTGGATGTAGAATTGTGCTGTATGTGGGCTATGCTGCAGGATCATGAAAGCACTGGGCTTATGCACAGATTTGAAGTGTGTGCCATGCAGGGATGTGATAACTTGCATCACTGAGAGGACAAACTGTTCATGTACAACAATTCTGTGTTGTTGCAACCTGTGATGGGAGGTAGACAAGATGCAGATCCAGCAAACAAGACAGAGTACATAAGGAACAAAAATATGTTCTTTACTAACATTACAATGAAAGGAGTAGAGTGCATAATTTGATGCTGTACAACTGCAAGGTGAATAACAGAGAAAGCAAGCTTTAACTGATTTATTTAATATACATATGTATGTATATGTGGTGCACTACATTTATACTTAAATAACTAAGGAGTTTAATATTAGCTCTAACTGATCTTCGTGCACCTCTGCAAACTTGTCTCTATGTTCTGTTACGGTTATTCCTGGGGTGATCAAATCTATTTCAGTGGGTAAGGCCCTTCAGAAGGGTCAGTGACACTGCGAGCTGTTTGCTTTTTTAGTGCAAAAGACAATCTCCGCTTGCATAATACAAAGTAAGCCTTGCTCTCAATTTTATGTAATACTCGAACATAAATTGAAACAGGTTAAATTGAATGAGACTGTAAAGATTTATTTACAAGAAGTAAACATTAAAGAGTGCCTATAATAATAATTTGCCAGTGAAAGTCACTTTGGAGAAATTACTTTATTCACTATGCACAAGCGAACACAGATTCTGAACACAATGCTCTACAGTTCAGTGCTAGCTTTTTGCAGGTTTTGCGCATTACAGGGGCTTTTGTGAACAATGAAATGAAGAGACAGTCTTCATGTCTTACTCTCATGTACTTAGCTCAAAGTGCATGACTAACATGACATTTCTAATAAAACATAACCCGAAAAATAATTGGAAATTCAAATCTGCCTCTCAGTCACAGACAAGACATGTAATTACCACTTAGCCATGTGCAGTTTTTGCCTAATGAGCCTAACCTCATAACCTCACAGTCATTATCTCTTCCAATTATGACAAGAATTTCAGGCAAAGATGTAATTGAATATGGCATCTTCCTGTCATATTCAATGTGTGGTTGTCAAATTATATAGTCTGAGCATTAAAATATATTATTGAAATATAGGGGATTATATATTTTTCAATTACCTTCATTGAACATCTTTTCACTTGCTGAATAAAGCGCCACTGACACTTGTAACTCCTCTTAAACACAAATCAACAAAACACCACCACCTTTTCAATCTCTAACTCTATATTTCTCTCTGTGTGTGTAATAATTTTTATATTAATCCCCAATTTGAGAGAACAAACTGAAGAACATGACCACTTCAAAATTACATTCCTGAATCTGTGAATCATCTTAATCCATCTCCACAGCGTTTGCTGGAGGCTTATCTCCATGCTTGTACACACCCACGGTCACATTGACTGTCTGGGAGCCGTACTGGTTGCGCACAAAGATGCTGTATTTTCCAGAATCTTCCATGGTGACGTTGCTGATAGTGAGGGTGCTGCACTTGGGCTCTTTGGTGATATTAAACTGACTCTGGCCGGTGATGTCTCTGTCGTTCCTGAGCCAGAAGCTCTCTGGGGCCGGATCACCGTCGATGAAGCACGTCAGGCACAGAGACTGCAGGGATGAGGAAGAGGAGTCAGCGATGCAAATGCAATGACTGACAACACCGAGAATCAAGAGTTTGAGTTAGAGTTGTCTTTATTGATGCCCTGAAGGAGAAATTCAGGGTGACACAGCAGCAGCAATTACAAGAATTACAATCTTATGCCTTGCAAAATAAATAAATAAATAAATTATGAGCCAAATCTGAATATCTTATTCTAAACAAATAATAATAACAACATAAAATATAACTAAATATGTGCACTTCAGTGGTCTGTAATGTTTTCCTGACCTTGCCCTCCATGATGGCCACCACATCTGGGAGACCCTTTGTCACTCTAGCCCGATCTGAAACAATAAAATCAAGATTTAAGCTCTGACATACTCTGTAGGACCATTCAATCATTCCAATGGACACAAATAGCTCAGGGATTAGCACGAAAGCAATTACTCACTTTTCTCAGCTATCGCCACTTGCCTGAGGGAAAAAACAGTTAAATCAGTATGAGATCACACAGCGTTGGTGTACTGCAGATATTTATTAAAAAAAACAACTTGTTATAATGCACGACTCACTGAAGATAGCCTGTTACCTCCGACTCCTCAGTATTTTCTGTCTTAGTTAGTGTCAACCACAGCAAACCATGCTGGACGCACCATGTGTGATGCAGCACTTACTTCAACCTCTGGTGCTCCAGCAAGGCATCAGAAAAGGCTGTTGAGAATAACACAAATTTAAACTAAATTAATGTAGAAATGAAGATTATGTGGATTAATCAAATATCAAAAATCAAACTTTGTTAAATCACAATGCCATTCACATTCACCTTGTCCAGACAGGTCAAGATGGCGTTTGTGTGTGTCCTTGCTGTCAAACAGCTCCAGGGTGTATTTGCCTTTGTCGTTCTCGGTGGGGTTAAAGATCTCAATCCAGACTTTCTGCATACTGCTGCCAGGTTTGTTCCTGGCATCCTGGTCAATTCTCCTCTCCCTGCAGGAAAAATTAGCTTGGAAAGGTCATTTGCTATTGCTTAGGTATGAATTAGCGACAGAAAATTTAGACATTGAGAGACTTAGGGAAACAGTTACAGTAGCATTATTTGTTTTGATCCTTTTCTTTCTGCAGCCTCAACTTTATCAGTCTGAAGACAGTGAGAAGAGAGTGATCTAGAATTAAGAGCTGAGAAAGTCAGAACTGAAGTAAGAAAGGAGAAAATATCTTGCAGGAACTTTCTTTTGCACAGTTCGAGGTCAGACCACGGTCAGTTTAATCAAACATGTCCTCTTCTATTCAGGTCTGCGTGAATTAAACCGTCTGCAAACCATGTAGCCCACACCAGTCAGATTCAGTTGTCCAGTCTTTTCTCAGAGCCATCCTTCAAATCCCCAGCAGATGGGGCTAGAACCTTGACCGAATATAAGAAACCAATATTATCCTGGTCACGTTAACACATAACAACACATTACAAACATTTTTGATCCTTTGCACAATTAAAAATCACAAAAACCTCCAGTTGGGGGAAAAAGGCACTTAAGAAAGGCATTTAACCCCCAGTAAATCCACTGGAACTGCTGAGTGACACAAGAATACAGCTGTTTTGAATGTGTAGCAAAGCATTGCTTTACTTGGCCCTGACAAGGACCATCATACTACATATCATGTCTTTCAATGATACAAATGATCTCTAGGACAGACTTTTATTTTTGGTTGTGTGGTTTATTTCACCAGAAGCCTCACAGAGTGATGGTTTACGCAGCAGATGAAGGTGGGCTCTGCGCTATGGCAAAAACTATCAGAGACTTGATGTGGGTCACCTTCTCATACCCAGCTGAATGTACATGCAAGCCTCCAGAGAACACACAGTATTTAGAGTATACTCACCTCTTAGCCTAGTGGCCATTGAAATTTATAGCATGCCAACTTTTACCTATTTACCTTAAACAGTATACATGCCTCTAATATTACACCACTGCTCAGATGCACAAAGCTAAGCCCTTCCACTGTGTTGAGGATCTGATATTCACAGCAGTTCCCAAACCCCTTACATTTTTGGCCCAGCATGCCAACTTAGTCAAATGCCCTAAAACCTTTGGCTTATGCAAATCAAATACAAATCAACTTCTTGCTTTGTCCTTGAAGTAGTATGCAAGATTTCAATCTTACTTTTTTTATTTAGAATTCTAATCCCTTCATATTTTTATCCAAACTTGATCTCTTTCATTAAATTCGATGATCCTCCAGAGTGGATATTTCTATTCATCAGTCATCTTTTTATTATCTTATACTTTTCTCAGGCACAATTCCAATAAATTTTTGAATACTACCTCCCTTGGCAATGGCCTTACATAGGATGTTTTGTTTGGTGAAGGAGACGCTCTGCATGTGGACTCACTTGAAGTGCCAGCTGGTCTTCAAGGAGCTCAGATAGTATTTGAGTGAGCAGTAGAGCTTGAAACCCTCTGGGGTGCACTGGATCCTCACCGGCCCTGCTGACAATGCTGGGGTTTAGACAGCATGAGAGAGAGAGAGAGAGAGAGAGAGAGAGAGAGACGGGTGGAGGAGGCAGGAGCACTAGATTATTTTAGGGAAAAAGCCACATTTTTAAAGCCAGACTTTGCTTGCATTTTTCTCTATTTGGCAATCCCAAACATTGGCTAAGCTTATCTCAGGAGCTTATCACATTAATATTCTGAAACAATGCACCAAACAATTAATTAACATGGCTTTTAGTTGTATGATCCCATTCCCAACACAATGCACCTGATGCGAAAAACAAGTCATTGGCACATTTCACAATGGATATTCTCTAAATTAGGGCTTCCGGCTGTGATTAACTTACCACACTGTTTACTCAGCTGTTGGAGGAGCTTGTCAAACTCTGTAAATAAAAAGAACAATTAAGCTTCCAGACAGAGTTTTATATTGCTGTTGGAACTCCATGAATAATAAACGCAGGATTAGAGCTGATGTGTTACGCTATCTGAATCTGGAGGACACGTTAATGAGATCGGAAAGGAACCTATAAAAGAGCCTTTGTTCCATTACGGACAGAAAATTTATGGCAGCTCAAATTTACACAGGAACATATGGGATTATCGCCTGCCTATTTGTTTGCCGGTGACAGGGTCATTGCTCACCGTCACCCAGTAATTCCAAGGTGCTGACATCCTCTCCTCTCCCATCAGCCACCACTGCTTTGTACGAGCCTGCCTCTTTCTTCGTCACCTGAGGGAAGGCGAGCCATCATATTAAAATTAAATATATTCATAACTTTTCATATGAAATATTGATAACTCTGGAGAACGCCCACATACTCAAATTCATTTTTTTATTCCCAGAATAACCCAACAATATACTCTGAGAACTGAGATTAGACTATATTCAACCCAAATGAATGAAAGTTTATTTCTCTTTCTCTCTCTCTCTCTCTCTCTCTCGCCACCCCTTTTACCATTTCCAAGTGCTGATTTATATTCGCCTGAGCGAATACCCCCTTCCCCTCCTCAACCACAACAGAAAAAAAGCCTAAAAATAGAACAGGTGAGAATAATCCGGGCTACCTGTGGGATAGTGAGTGTGCTGACTCCTGATGACTGGTCATACACAGCCTGGGTCACCGCCGCGCCATCCTTAAACCACTTGAGAGTCGTGTCCTTGTTTACATTTATCACCTGTATGAAAAGAGAGATACTGTATCTACAAATGATATAGAGCACATGCCACAAAATACTGGGTCCAAACTGACCAAATTTCTGTAACTCAGCTTATCTTAGTGTGTACATACATCGATAACAAGAATCAGAATCACTCTAAAAAAATTTAAAAACTCAATCTTAATCATTTAGTCTCATATTTAATGGTTTTCTTAAAATAAGTGAGAAAATCTGCCAGTGGGATGATCCCACTTTTTTCCAATGCTAATCAACTTGTTTCCAGAATTTTATTGAATTAAGTGTCATTTTCTTAATACTAGTGGGCTGATCTGCCTTTTGCTGCTTTGTTTCAACATGTTTATCTTCTTGTTCCCAGAAAAAAAATTCTGAAACAAGAGAAACTGCACTGTAAATAACCAGGATTATCTCATTCCACTGGCAGATTGTAACCAGCTGTTTATAGAAAAAACAAAATTTTAAGACTGAATATGAGACTAAAAGATTTGTTAAGATGATTTTGTTTTCCAGTGTATTCTTGATTCATAATATAAGAAATAAGGTTAGATGTGTTGTTGATACACTCAGCTGAACCGCATTAGCATCCCTTAGCAATTTTACGCATTTAAATTAAATATAAAGTAATATCATGTCATGTCTGTCAGGCACCTTGCACTTCATGACTAATTCACAATCCTCAGTCACGATCCATGACAGGAACTCCAGGAAATAGGGTCCTTGGGAAACAGAACAAATGATTAACTGCCTGCAATAGATCACAGGGCCAATGACCATCCAACCATCATTACTCCTAAGTGATCAATGAAACGCTAATGCACGCTAATGCGTCAGCAATACAGAGTGAGAGCAAATGCATCATCACACTCTTATGGTTTGAGATCTAAACAAGGAGGGAGTCGGCAATTTAAAGCAGGAGAAGTGACAGTAACAGCTGTTGGAAATGAGAGTACTGGGACTATTCAGAATATGATAGACTCAATCACCTTGAGTCCAACTTGGAGGATATATACTGCTGTCGCATTAAAGTATTCTGGTTGTAATAAATTGAATGCATTATGTGCACTTGGATAGATGATTGTGTTTTAGATATAGGCTAACTGCAAAAGATAAAATACCCACATGGACTTTGAATAGAAGAGGTGAAGTGAGATGCTCTGCTTGAACAAACAGGAACTGGGTCATTGAACTCAGTATGCAAAAATAATGTATAGCTCCCACAAATCACATCTGACTCAAAGCAGAGGAAGCTTACACACAACAAGAAGCTGGGAAAGATAATCAATAAAGTGTTATAACATCTAGATGCAATCTTCTTCTCAGAATGAACTGTGGAAAAAGTCCGGTCGTGATTTTTGTTTTAAGTTTATATTTCTCTGAGGAATACAAAGATATCCATTTCAACAAGTCATTTGGTTTATTCAGGCTTAAAATCTTCAAACAAATTGAAAAATCTGGGATGAGATAGTCCCATTTGTTTTCAATGCAGTTTCACTTGTTTCAAGATTTTTTCTGCAAATATATTATAGATATGTTCTGTTTCTATAAATATGTTGAACTCACTAAAGGCCCACTAGTATCAAGAAAATGTCACTTGATTAAAGCAAATTCTGGAGACAAATTGATTAGCATTGGAAATAAGTGGGATTATCTCATCCTACTGGCTGATGATTCATTTGCTCTAAGAAAAATAAGACTGAATATGAGACTTCATTACTTGTTGAGACGGACCTCTTTTTTTGCAGTGTACTCACGCACCTCATAATACACTGATGCAACACAGGTGTTGTTTCAGCAATAGGTTAAGCCCTCCAGGAATTTCTACTAGACAAAGGATCAAATATTTTTTTATTCAAAGTGCAATGAGCAAAGCGGAGCTGTACTGTGTCTGGTTACACTGGCTCTAGTTGATATTTACTGTGTGATTCTGTATTACTCTAATGCTTTCAACTCCATGAAAGTATTAATTAAAATTCTCACTATAGGCTCAATAGATCCTCACAGCTATTACTGACATCAGCACTACTTCCCATTGTTATGACAGTGCTTCAGTTTCCATATCAGAGCAAATGAAAGAGGATGACAAAAACACTTTAAAAGGTGCAGAACAGATTTACCTCAAACTTAGACTTCTTACCTGACTTTCTCTGATGGTCACGTCTGTTTGCATCAGCCAAGGCCAAAGCCTGACGGAACTCTGCCAGAAACACAAAATACAAAACACATCAGCAGAAACACACTGGTTACATCTTGATAACTGATCACAACTTGTTGCTCATAAAAAAAAAATACTCATCTCTCAGATCATCTCAACTTCATTTTAAACTACTGAGCTAAATGCTCATCTGATCTAAGGAGACTGAGTTGAACACAGCGTGGTGGTCAGCTGAACAACAACATTGCACTTAAAAAGCAAACTATTCTTTTAGTTTCTGTAGCACAAATGTGATTCTCACTGCAAAAAAATCTCCATCTTAACAAGTCCTTTGGCCTCATCTTCAGTGTAAAAAATCTTGATTTTCTACTTGGGATGACACTTGTTTCCAATGCAGTTTTACTTGTTTCGGGAATTTTTTGGGAACAAGTATAAATATGTTGAAACAAGGCAGAATAAGGCAGATCAGCCTGCTAGTATCAAGAAAACTGACGCCTGATTCAAGGAAATTCTGTTAACAAGTTGATTAGCATTGGAAACAAGTGGGGCTATCTTATCCCACTGGCAGATTTTTTTTTCATTTGTTTTAATAAAAAGATTTTAAGACTGAATATGAGACTAAACGTTAAGATGGATATTTTTACAGTGCTCTCATAGCTGTCAAAAGGCAAAAATATTCCACTTTGCTTGAGGAGATGGTAAGATCAGACCTTGGCCACGAAATATTAAAAGTTTCTTGCACCAAAATACGTCCAACCAGTGTGATTACGTCACACTCAGGTGAATGACTCACTTTGATCTACAAAGACCAGAGTGAACTGGTTCTTGGCACGGCTGTCCCTCAGCTGAGCCGTGTAAGAGCCTTCATCTTCCTGAGACAGCTGATCAAACAGTATCTCCACCAGACCTTTGGCCTTGTCAAAGTTGATCTTACGGTGCTGCAGAAGAGAAAACAAGAGTTAGCTCGCGTACATGTCAACCTATATGCAGACAGATGCACATTGTAGATAAACAAGACACACTGAATCGCACAGTGAAACTGGTATTCATCCAAAATGATTCGAATGTGAATCAGTGAAGAGAAAATATCAGAAATGGAACTTGAATGTATACTGTATATGCAGATATTCCCTCTCTCTTTCAAACAAGTGCATTAACACACACTTTTGCGCATGCATACACACATACCACATGCATACACAAATATACACACAAAGAAATAACATTTGAGCTCATTTTTATTACTTTTCATGTTCAGCAAGATTATTGTGTGCCTGGCATGTTGATAGACCTCAGTAGTGAGTGTGATTTGTGATGTATGGTAAGCCTGAGGGTCCTAATCAGCTAAATGGCTTTTGAATTTGCAAACCTCAGCTGTGATCATTTGAAAATAAAGTCTAATCAGTACTGTACAGATGGAACGCTGATATAGGGAAATAATGGAAGAGATGAAAATGAAATAGAGGTGATGAATGAAGGCTGCAGAATACAAAGCAGTTACCCTCTTTGTGCATTTACGCATGCAAGCAAACGTGCAGACACCGACACACAAAAATCCAGCCCTCTGACTGGTGAAACCACAATAAAATGTAATGTGTCATGTTTGTTTTCCTCCTTATGGTCATATTTGTGCAGGGTGCAATGACCTTGAAAGCCCTGCTGGTTATTTCGAGCTCAGTGTCATAACATATATCAGTGCAAATGATGTTTGCTCACATTCAGTTTATTTTCCTCGGTGATCACGCAGTTTCTTTATTTTACGTGATCCGAGTTTAAAATGTATTTTAAAAATGTGCTGTGAAATTATTGTACCATTCTCCATATTCCCCTTTGCTCTAGCCATTCCATTATTTTGTCAATAACAAGGTGAAAATGTTTATGAAATTGCTTTTTTTTCCTGTTAGTATTCCACAGAGCTGTTTTCCAGAATGAGAGAAATCTGGGGGTTATTTTTGAGTTATTATGTAAGCGAAGTACCCATGAAATGCAGGTGCACATATTTCACTCCTGATTCTTACAAATGCCTGCTGCTAAATCTGCAGTATGCATTTGTATGCCATTCCCACAGGAGGGCATTTATTATTATAAGGGATTAGTGGGATAGAGCATCTCAATTAGTGATGCTTTTGCAGGCTGGAAGAGATGCAGTATTGATATGACGGGTTGTTTTGCGGCCAAGCAGCAAAGCTGGGACTCAGTTGTCAATTCAAACGAAGTGATCACAAATCTAACCTAAATATAATGTGCTGGGTAAAGTATATTTACTCATGTACTGTCCTTAAGTACAAATTTACCGTACTGGCAGTTTACTTGAGTGTTTTTATACTGTGAGACTTTACACTTTTACTCTACTGCAATTCAGAGGGAAATGTCCTTTTCACTTTATTACTTTTATCTAATAGGTGGAGTCTCTGGTTCTTTGCAGAATGAGGTTTCATATGTAAAACATACAATAAGAATATAAAATATGCTGCATTGTTAAAGTGTAAACTAGCCAACCATATATGGAGTGGTTAGACCTCATGACACCTGGATGCTATTCAACCTTAAAATACTTCTTACAGGTTAATGCATCAATAATTTAACATCCTTTTTTTTCAGAATGACTACCTTTGATACTTAAGTACATTTCACCACTAATACGTCTATTTTTACTACAGTAAAAGTTTTAATGCAGGAGCATTTTTCCATTGTGCTACTGCCACTTTCACTTAAGCAAAAAATCTGAGTGCTTTTTCCACCACTGTTGACAGTCAGGCTCGTCCAGTACATGAAACCTTAACATCCTTTGATGGATGCTTTTATCCAAAGCGCCGTGCAGTACAAGTGCAAACATTTTTAGCATGGGTGGAAATCTAATCCAGCTCCAACAGGGTTAGCAGCATGCTCAAATCACTGATCTACTGGCCTATAGGATAACCTATGCAGCGTCTCTCACCGGAGTGCTGGAGATTTCTCGGTCATTGAAGATGAGACGGAGCTCAGCAGCGTTACTCAGACTCTCTGTCTGAAGCCACAGACGCACGTCGCCTTTCTCAGATACATCCACCTGCCAGCCTGACTTCAGCGCTATCACTTTCATCATTAAACAAAGAGCACCATGGACATGTTAAGTGCAGGCTATGTTGAATCACGCAACCATCACAGAATGCTTAAACTATATCTAATACAGATTGATGTGCATAGATCAGTGCTCATATTATAGGTATGTTTATTGAGCACCCACAGTATAAAACATATGCAATTTGAACACAAGTATGAAACAATGACTGTGCTGAAGTCCTGTTGTTCTTGTATATTGCATTTATTGTACTTGGTATCAATTGATGTAATTGTGTGAGTTATCCCTTAGTTCAAATGTTCCTCTCTTGATGATAGATTATACTTGTGGTACGTACGTGGGTTTCTGACTTGCCAGCTGAGTTCTTTCAGTCGTTCCAGGTCTGAAGGCAAAAAAAAAAAAAAAAAAAGCCAGTTAATTTCAAA
>OMKZ01034236.1:0-13297 GCA_900302535.1 Neoniphon sammara | reverse complement strand
AAAAAAAAAAAAAAAAAAAAAAAAAAAAAAAGCCAGTTAATTTCAAAGAAGTAGTGCTTGATCTGGACCTACATTTTGTAACACCTCATACATGAATTTGGCATACCAGTGTGTAGATCCATGCCTGGCATGACCCCTTTGTAAAGTTTGCAAGCAGGAAAGGCGATTGAGGATATAATATTAGTTATAGCAAAAACCTGGAGAAATACTCATGTGCGACCTAATTATCTGCTTGAGAGAAACACTCAGTAACCCTTAAAATTAGAGTTCCTCTTTAGGGATCCTTTATTGCCATCAGCTTCTTCAGTAAGGCAACATGAACTGGAGATGAAGTTCATACTGTGCACATGAGCTCTTTTTGTCTTTATCTATGTACAGATTTGAAGTATTGCATTAGTATGTGTATATGTGTTTTCTTGTAGACCAAATAATTCTGTAACCTGGACAATAGGCAATAAACTATTCTACTGTATTCTGTTCTATTCTCACACATTCCAACAACCAGAGGCTTTAGTTTACCTTCAGCAGTGAAGTTGTAGCTGGAAGACAGGTTGTGGTTGTCACTCATCTCCACGGTGTAGAGACCCAGATCCTCCTCAGTGGGGTCGGAGAATGTGAGGACTGACCTGGGGATGGACAGATGGAAAGACAGGCAGATGCACTTAAGGAGTACTTTCACCCGTAGGTGCCCTTTTATGCTGACAGCCATCAGACTGTACCTACCCCCAACGGACCCTTAAATTTACATTAATTTTTATTTTACGTGCCATCAGTCAGTAGACGAGTGTGAATGTGAAGACTGGCGCACAGACTTGGGATAATTTGAGTTGAGTAGGGATCAGTGGGAATCCCAGGGTGAGATATTCCCACAGTCTCCCTATGAAAAGCTAATGAAAGTGTTTCAGACCACATTAAAGTGTACTACAAACTCAAGACTTTACTCCTATCATTTTAAAATACAGTGTAAAATTTTGCAGCTACAAATAAAATAATCACAATACGCAATATTTTGATATATTTTGGGTATGTTTGACCTCTACCATAGTTTCTGGAACAGGGTGGAACAGCATGAGAGGAACCACTTGGGCTCAGTGCTGTACAAGCCAAAGATGGCAGCTGAGCATGAAAAGGGCAGAGGCAGTGAAGAACAGACAGGAGACCTGCTGACCCTCACTGAGATGGGCGTTTAATGTGAGGGAGAGCCTCCACTGAGTCTGGCACCTGGGTGACCTTTTAGCATCCAAAGCCTTGCTCCCACAGCTTGACTGCGTCCAAAATCACCTCTCGTTCATGCACATACTGACAGATTCCTTTGAATTCACATATAAACAGGAGAAAACTCGTTCAGTCCATAGTTCACACAAACAATCCTACCTATTGTTCTTGTTTTCTACCCTGGCTCTCCCGGCACCAATGGCATCTCGGTAGTTTCTGCTCCAGAGGAATTCGCTGCTGTCGGTCATCTCGGCAGCCTCATAGGCCAGAAATATGAAGCCATCATTGTCCACGCCAATCTCAATATTTTTGGTGCCTGAGGTGGATGAAATGGGTCAGTATGGTTCATGGTGTTGAGCCAGATCAAAGTCAGCTGAGCCATGTTGTGGTGTGCTTCTGCAACTAAACTTTCATAGCTGCAGTTTCTACCAGCAAATTCATAGTGGATCATGAAATCCCTTATTCATAAAATGCTGCCAGTATAAACATGAATCTGATCCAGAAGAAAAAGCCATCAACTCATGACATTTAATACAAGTTGCAAAAAAAAAAAGTCTGTGCTTTCATCCATTCATGATTTTCCCTTCATTTTCCTTGATTCAGTGTGGTCTGCTGTTTGCGCACCTTTCCCAAAAGCTGTGAATTCATTCATTCATTCATTCATTCATTCATTCTTTCATATATTTTTAACTCATATACTTTTACTTTATACAGTATGTTCTAGCGTTGAATTTGGTCATTTTGTTTAATACCTCACATTTTCTCTATACCATATATCTTCTATGACTTTGTGACCTGAAGACATTTGATCAAGTGTAACTTGAGTGTCTGGGTAGATGTGTCTAAGTCACTTTTCATCAGTGATCTGCACAGCTAGAGCCATGAAAGCTGACCTGGCTGTGTCTGAGCTGTGACTGGCTCAGAGGGCAGTGAGGCCCAGCCCACTCCAGCCTCATTCACAGCAGACACACGGAAACGGTAGGTTTGACCAGCCTGGAGACCTGACACCTGAATATCAAAAGAAACACATCATATATTCATTATTCACTGCCACAATTTCTCACAATTATTTCCCCATTTAGACCCACAGCAAATCATAAAAAGTTTTTCCCACCCCTATTCCTGTCAGAAGTGTTGACTGGCCCACCAAACCACTGGGTTTAGTTTAGGTATTAGGTTAGAAATGGTTAAGGTTAGGTGTAGATTAGAGATAGTTAACAGAACAAAATTGGAGTGTCGGTAGTTGGGGAGGATCGTGGCATGCTAGAAACCTCACCAAATCACAAACAAAGTATCTGGATGGACAAATTCCATTAAATGGGAAAATATATATTTTTTGTACTGGGTGAACTATTCCTTTAAGGTTAGGCAAAGTTTTAATGAATAGGGATGGGGGAAAAATATAGGAGGCACTGAAATAAAGAGGCACTTCATTTCTCCACAAGATGAATAAATAAGGTGCATGAGTGCAGCTGCACACTCCTGGGAGGGGATTTCATGTATTAATTTACTGGCAATATGGTCAAAAGTTCCCATTTGGGCTACAGTTATCAGATGCTCTCACAGTGGAAAAAAACACTGAAATAAACTGGCTCTGTAAAACAGAGGAAAAGGAAAAAGAATCATTAAAGAGGCATTTAAACCACCTTTGTTAAGACTGACCACAGAACCAGTAAATAAATAAATAGTTAATAAATACACACAAAAAACAAATCAAATAAGTGTGCGTCCTTTTTTCTATTTGTTCCATTATGAAACAATCCTCTGATTTCACACAGTCACCTACCTTGTACAAAGTGTCTGGGCTTGGCTTGTCATTCAGAGCCATCCAGTTCTCTGATTGGTCGCCCTGGCTGATTTCCACCATATAGCCAGTGACAGGACTCTGGCCTTCATACAGCGGCGCCTCCCACAGCAGCACCAGAGAGCCGTTCCTCACCTCCCTGAACTCCAGGTCATACGGACAGCCTGCAGCAGAGAGGGAGCATGGGTCAGAAAAACAGGTGAATGTTTTTCTGCAAGGGATTCAGGAATGTAGGAGCAAAGACAGAGAGACAATGTTTGTGTGTTTGCATGTGTACATGTGTGTATATATGTGTGTGTGTGTGTGTGTGTGTTGTTTGTACACAAGCATGTCCACCCGAGCAACCTCTTTTGCTGCTGTGCCAGAGATAGAAAACCACAAATCCCCCAATAATAAAATGTCACAGTAAAACAGCGACCATAACAAACCATAACCAAACAAGATTTTTATGACAGAGGGAGAAATCCTAATGACCTGAACAAAAAATAACAGTGGCGTCAAAATAAGTGTGGAGACTTCACTTAATCTATCCCTCCTGACTTTGTGCAAGCACGTAGTAGTTAATTTGCTTAATGATTTTCGGTCACTTTTAAATTATTAACGGCATAGAGGAAAGCCCATTTGCCAAGATTAATGAGCTGCGCTTTAAAAGTGGCGTGTGTGAGAAAGCGTCTCTCCATTTTCAATATTAATATCATGAGAAGCTGATATGAGTGGGGCCAGCACTGCTGGGCATGACTGTCTACCAAGCTATCACCTACTGGAAAGACAGAGTGTGTTCCTTTGTGTATGTGTCTGTGCATGTGGCAGTGTGTGTGTTTGTCTGTGTGTGCGTGTTTGTGTGCATGGCTGTGTGTTTGTAATAGTAATACAATAATAATGTTAATGTGTGCTTTGCTGATCCCCAAAGCGAAATTCTCTTTCCCGGCTTTCACTGAGGTCACAGCACAGTTTCAGCTGCACAAGAGAACATGCCACTTAAGCTGGAAGGGGATTTAATGTCTTGCTCAAGGATACTTCAGCTGCACAGATACTGGACCAACCTGGGTGGTTTGATCCTCCAGTTGAAGGGCAAAAAAAAAAAGGAAACAGAAACTCTATTTCCACAGATAATGACCGAACATTCACTCTCAAAAGCTTAGAGGGGTTGATATGAGTCACACAGCGTTTTTCAGCGTTTGTATTTTAAAGATAATGTCCTTCCTGGGCGCTGAGTGAATTGTGAGTGAATTTGCCTCATTCTCCTCACCTGGCTCCGGCATTGTCCACTTCTCACACAGGAAGGCTTGGCTGGGCTCGGAGGGCTTCCCGACGCCGGCCAGGTTGGCGGCAAACACACGGAACTGGTAGTAGTGCCCGTCAGCCAGATTGCAAACCTATTCATAGAGTTGGAGTATATAGTACACTACAAGGCATCATGGCTCATTTCACACAGGTATTTCTCTTTTTTTTCAATATTTCACTGGAAGGAACATCAGGTGTACAAAAACATACAAATACAATGCAACTGGAAATGATTGTCCTTTCACATTTTAGTATTTTTCCCAACCCTAATCCATAACTGATGCAAAAAAAGGGTTCAAAATAAAATAATAAGTAAGTAATAAAGTAAACACTGATGGCAGTAATATCGATCATAAGATAAATATAAAAAAATCCTACAAATAAAATAGGGTGACCTCAAATACTTTTTTAGCAATAGGAGAAAAATATATCCCATATGCCATTAGTATAGCAGTCCACACATAAAAAGTATCACACTGGTATCTCTAAAGAAAACACAGATTAGTTGGCACATCATTTAACATGGCACAGGACCAGAATGTCCCATCAATAGACCGCCTCCCTCATCCCCAGGTTGTGCCCTGACACCCATCCTCACTGAGGGAGACATGGTATCAGTCCTGCTGCTACTGCCACAGTATTTTTTTGCTGAGCCCACATGACACTGGCTTTGGGAAGAGAGGGGATTCAGCTTTATTGATCTGCACATTGATCTTCCTATTCACAGCCACTTAGACTTTAAGGCCCTTATCACCTCCGGGAACCGTTCTGAACTTCTCCCGCTGCTTTAGGCTCTCTCCATTCAACTAGCTCTCGATTGACAGAACCAGTAGGAGCTTATATCAGAGTAATGGCAAACGCTATCCAAAGGCCCATTTCCCCCATTTCCCCAAACCCCTTTCGTCAACCGTAGATCCTTCTCTAACCACGCTTAGGTAGAACGACAGCCTTCTTATCGGATCAATATACAGTCTCTCCCCCCTGAGAAATACAAACAGGCCAGTGAAAAATTGGAAGCAGGTATAACGTGGATCCACTAGATGGTGCACAGGCTGCATTTGATATTTCTTTCATCCCTCGGGAGGGAATTTCTCTTCTCACCCTCTGCTTAAGGTACAGGGTCAGCTTACTCAGGCGTACTATGTGGAACAAGGAGGAGGTAAGCATTTTGTTTAAGGATATTTCAGCATGTATGGCTGCACAGGGGATTGAACCTGTGCCTTACGCTTGAGGACGACCTTATCAACCAAGTCGATCCTGCCGCCCAAAATTAATGAAGTGTTATGTGTCAGGTGGTGAAATTTCAATCCAGGTAGGAAATATACAAGGAGTTTGTGACTCTGTCTGTCCTAATGAGGCAAGATTGCTGGCATGCCAGCCTGACTGCTGAAACTGTGCAAGCTTTCAGGGCAAAGTCATTTACATTGCCTGCCCAACCTGGGGAGGAGAAGAGCCCCGGGTACAGAATTGCAGCGCAATCAATATTCTAATTAATCTCATTTGCATCCAGGAAACCGCTATCTGACTCAAATAACAGCAAAAATGCTCATTGTGGGAGGAGAAACTGTGTTCCATTAGGATGTGAGGTTGTCGTAGGTGCTGGTTTAGCTCAACAGGGGGAGCTGCATACTCTCATCACTGAGTCTGGGTGACCAGGGGTCTCCAGTAATCAACTGCAGCTGGAAAGACTCAGCACTTCACTATCCGAGGCAGTCTTGATATAGTACTGTCATTTTCTTTGTAATCGGCTTTGTCTTTGTTTCCTCCCAGGAGCTACAAACAACTGCTCACGTGTAACAAATTTGCAAAATGTCTAATTAGAGAGCACCTGTAATCTCTCTTAAACAGGTTAAAGATGTAACTTTCCTCTGGGTCTCCATGGACACTGCTTGTTGCCTAGTGACACAGCCGATGTAGACGTGGGAGTTTTGGCCAATACTGCCATTATTTCAAGGCAACTGCTAACCTGGGAGATAACTTATACTGATACAATTAAATTAAATGCAGGCCGTTGTGTTAATAGTGGGTACAAATCTTACTGCTGGGCTTGCTGCAAGCATTTGCTATGAGTTCTTTTTTGCATATTTTCATCAAAAGTTGCTGGATACAGTCTCTGTTCTCATACTGCCCCGCTGAATAGAGAGCACACTATTGTACCGAAGCACATGTAGCACAAATAATGGAGACAGTTACTTCAAGTCTATGGTATTTCACAGCATCACCATCATCATCTTATGACACTGCTTCATGCCAGGGTGTAACTCTGGTCTGAAAAGTTTGGGGGAACACAATGAGGTACTGGCTTTAAAAATGTTAAGCCATTTAAAACTAATTTCCTGCATTTTTACATAACCTTGCATGACTCAGGGTGCACCAAATAGCTTGCAGCAATATGGTATGGTCTACTTACATGTGTTGAGCGGATGCTAATATTCAACTTTATTATGTTTTTATACTTACGTTTTAGCTTAAAAACAACTGAAAACAGCTGCTATTGTGCTACCCATGAAAGAGGGAAAGATACAATGCTTATATTCACTGTTACTTTACTAATGTTTACAAGGTTTTATCGTATTACAGGGGTTTTCAATTCAGTTCTAAGGGACCCCCAGACTGCTAAATTCTTGGGCTAGGACATCTGATTCATTTAGTCAAGTCCTTGCTGAGTAGTTGACACACTGTGCTAGGCCAAGAACTGAGCAAATATGTGAAATTTGTGTGGGTCTCTGAGTACTGGACTGAAAATCCCTGTCCTATCAAATTGTCACAGTAATGCATATTCATGTAAGTGGTCAATATTGACAGAACAATGTGACAGAAGTGGGCCGAACAACACAGCCATTTTCAAAAGTGGAGTGGACATCCCCCACCCTTGAATTACACTCATGCTTCATGCAGATAACATAAAACTCTAGGAGAAAAAAAAGGTATATCTTAACATATTGAGTAAAACACAATATACCATCATCTCCTCTCATACTGACCTTGAACTGCCTCTCTTTGACAGCCTTGATGTTGACCTCCCTCCATGTGTCTGCGCTCTTCTCCCTCTGGTCCAGGAAGTAGCCGCGCACAGGGTCTCCTCCGTGGCAGGCAGGGGCCCTCCAGGTGAGCACCATCTCTGAGCCGGTGCACAGCAGCAGGGCGATGGCCGAGGGAGGGGATGGAACATCTGCACCGAGCAGAAGGGACAGGACAAAAAAAAAAGAAGAACATCATGGGGCCAGAGGATGAGCAGGTTTTTGTGAATCTCAACGGGCAAACATTTCTTGTTTAATAGTCCCAGAAATGTCATAGAGTCCCTGTCCAGCCACTACTGCTGTCTAGAGCATGGAGCTAAGCAGAGTTTCAAATTTATAACTCTGGGCCTACAAAATGCATTTTCAAGTGCAGATAAAAACATTCTATTCTGTTCTATTCTATTCTATTCTATCATTTTTTATACTTCAAGTTCATTTAAGGACATTGTTGGATTCCAGACACAAATAATTGGACTTCAGCCATATATGCCCAGGTAATGGCTGACTGGCAGAGTAGATGTGAAAAGACTCTAGTGGTGAGTGGCAGGCAAAATGACTCATCATTATACCGGGTTGCAGGCTGCAGCGAGCATATTATCTGAGATTGCAGCATAGGAAAGTGAGAAGGGCCAGTAGCTCTTCAACAGGTATATCACCACCTAGCTGTAAACCAACCACAATATATAAAAAAAATCCCTCTACCTTACCATTATGTTTTGAGGTTTTGGCATATGTAGCCCCTGTCACTGTTTGATAGTTTGCTACTAGTGAATGTTTCATGAGAGAAAGGAGTGAGACTGGCATGAAAATGTTGGGTTGCAAGTGACGCTGCTGAGTACACACTAAAAAATAAATAAATAAATAAATAAATAAATAAATTTAAAAAAAGGCTTCCATAGGTTTCTCGTGCAAGTGATTTTGTTCTGCTATTGACGTTTTCAGTTCAGGGAACACCAACACAGAGTAATTAAGGGTAAAAGATTGTGAAAGATAAACAAACATGCATGAGTTATCCTTGTAAATATACATTATGATCCAACCAAAAACCAACTGTTCCCAGAAAAAAGGCCAAGGTACTGTGGTTTATTGCAAAACATAAGTATTTTCATTTCATGTGGCAAAACTAGATTTGAGATACTGCACCAATACATTGCTGCATCTTCAGACCTTCATTTAGGAAGCTGTTTTTTTTTTTTCTTTATTTCAATCTTTGGAATTATTGGTCTTCACTGAATCTTAATATATATTTACAAAGACTTTCAGTGCGTTGACCTATTCTGAAATTTTCAGGGTGATTCAATGTAACATAATTGATGTTCTGGTTTGTCTGGGTTTCTTCTGTGTGGAAACTAGAACAAACTAGAAAACCTTTCCAAAAGTCTACTGCTTGATAAATTCAACATGTTAGCATGCCAGTGTTTATGCAAAGTGCTCTAACATGAAAATGTGTCTCTGCAAAATGCCCTGTGTTGCTCAGTTGGTAAGTGATGAGAAAGTCCTGGTTTGTGAAAATCAAGATCGAAATACTAATTCTGCCTCCACAATTTGGTGTCCTGATAGTTCCACTTACAAATGGCTGATTTGACCAGGATTGGGGATGACTCATCCGAATACTTGCTGTTTCCTGCTCGGCTCACAGACTTCACCCTAAACACATACTCCCTCTGGGTCTTGAGGCCATGGACTGTAAACCTGAGGTGAGGAGATGAGGTTCAGGCAAGCTGAATGTTCACTCAATCAAATCCTGGCCATCTGCTACACCATCAGCTCAATGAAATCACCTGGCAGCGCTCATGGAAATTTTTCATTGAAACATTTTAAACTATACTTGAACTCTGGGGTGAGCATTAATCTAAGTCTATTGGGTTTTTTTTCTATTTATTAAATCAGTTCACCAAAAATACAAGAAAGATATTTTCCCATTTATCCATCTATATAGTTTTTCTGAGATTTGGCAAGGTTTCCAGTTTGCCACTTCCTTGTCTCATCCCAATACAATGAAGTCGGGTGGGCATTGCCTTGTGGAGCTCAAACCATCAAAAATTTCCATTTCCAGAATTTACAGTTTACATTTACATCCATCCATCCACCCTCCATGAATATAAATTGGGGTGGACTGACAGTTTGATAGTGTTCTTTACGAGGAAATGGTTTACAGTGAAACTCCAGGTATCCTTGTCACTTGTTTTGGAAAGAGCCATTGCTGTTTACCACATGTAAATGATTGACAGGTGGAGCTCTGTTATCATCCAGCCTCACTGTACTGGGGTTAAGGAAGACAGGGGAGATTGATTAAAACTGGAAACCTCAACAAATCACACACAATCTATCTAGATGGATAGACTGCACTAGAGGTAAGTGGGGAAATATTTTGTCTCTTATGGGTGAACTGTTCTTTTAACTCTAATCCAACAGGCTAATGCACAATAACAGATACAGACAACATATATAAGAGATAACAGAGTGCCCCTACCTGGTTGTGGCAACAGGCTTGTTGTTGATGGTCTTCCAGTCTTGTTTACCAACTTCACTATAGTACAGATAATAGCCCAGGATGTCATCTTTCTCTTTGGGTTCCTGCCACTGGAGCAGCACCGACGTGTCTGTGTCTCTGATGGGCAGGAGAGAGTGGGCTGGAGCTGGTACAGCTGATGGGAATCAAATAAAAAGCCATCAGGTGATACTGTGTTTTCATTTGCATAAGCTAATGTGATCAAAAGGAAAATCTACTCTGAACAAGGAATTCAAATAACTGCTCCTTTGATCTTGGAAGGTTCAAACAATAATATGAGCAAGTTTCCTCCAGTGGTGCATGTAAATTTTATCTGTGATGCCATTAGAAACTAAATCTGAAGCTGATCTGTTTTTAAGTTGGACACTGATTTTGTGGACTGTCATGATATTGAGCTCCCATGAGAAAACAATCCTCAATACATGCTGATGGCTCTGAAACATAAAACATTAAGCATTCTATCCATATCACTACAAAATTGTGTCCTTGTTGCAGTGTACAACCACCTAATATATAAATCAATATATTTATATATCACTCTGAATGTCATAATACAACAATGATGCCCTTAAAGCTGCAGTTGGTAAAAATGTCTGTAAAAATGCATCTGCAGCAACACAGAAGAACATCCCATTCTGCCTTAATTGAGACCCCGTGGATTCGGCCTGTTTGCCCAAATTACTCTCAGATGTCGGTTGGAGGAGCACAGGAAGACCAAAACAAAACTTAGGACATTAAAACAAAACTTTTACTCCTGAGCAGCAGCAATAGCTGAACCTGAGGCTAAAAGATCTCCAAAAGATCTCTGCCATTTCCATCCCTATCGTCCAATAAGAAGGATATTCGGTGGAGGAGTGTGCAATATGCTGACATCATTGCATGATTTATGTGTAATGAAGTCCTTGAAACCATTAAAAATGCAAACAGTTATGTACCGCTGCCACTTGGCTTAGCCTAAGCGCAGTGCTGCCTATTGCAACTTTAACTCTCTCTCACCTTGTGGCCATCCTAAGGAGATCGGCATGCTGGGCTCGGAGGGGTCACTGACGCCATATTTGTTGATGGAGCGCACCCTGAAGCAGTACTCCTTGCCCTTGTCCAGGCCAAACACTGGGAACCTGGGAGAGTTCACCACTTTGTCCATACTGGCCAGCTGCCAGCTGTTCTTCCCTGCCACGGACTGCAGCATAAGAAAAACACCACATATCCATGTTGAGGAAAAAGCATCATTACTTGATGTTCTCAAACTGGAGGTCGGGGTAGTAAGATGATTATGACATAGGAGAACGCTACACATAAATATTACCTAGTTTATTTTTTCATATCTTTTCTCCATTTTTTGATAGTTTTTCCTGTGAAATACTGAGTAATTTTAAAATTTGAGGCCTCCTTTCTTAAGTATATAAATTAAACAACCTGAAAAGTTTGAGAACCACTGATATAGAGGGTCCAGTCTTTTAAAGAGCTATTTTAAGCTGCCTAATATTATTCAAACAGTGCCATATTTAATTTCACTTTTCAGTCACTCTGTTGTAAGTGTGGTGTTTATCTCATTTTGGGCCAAAACTCTCACCATATAGATAGGGGCAAACAGAAATACAGATGGGCATGTTGGCACTGTGGCAGAAAGACAAGCAAACCAAAACAGAGATTGAAAAGGGAACACGTAGATGCAGACAGAAAGAAACAGAAGATACAAAGATGCAGCCACAGATGGACAGTCATGCAAACAGACCGACCATCACAGAGACAGATGGACATACAAGCAGACATGCAGACAATCAGCTATAACATTTACATGCAGACAAGAAGCAAGACTATTGTGAGTGACTAGATTACTGTATAGCAGAAAATCAGGTAGCAGATTTACATACAGTATGTGCTTCCCAATGCAAGTGCATGTAAACACAGTTTACTAATTCATCTATATCAGTTAGTCATTTTGGCTAATGACCATATGGATCTAAATCTGCCCCATTAATGGTCTACTTTTACTCTTCTATTTCACTGCTCTGAGTTTCTATTGTTTCATTTGCTTCCTCCATATTGGAACTGGAGCTCTCCTAGAGTGGGGCATCTGAAAGGAGATTGGTGATTATAAAGAGCTTGCTCAAGGGTGAACGGAATATTTGAATGTTCCCTTCGTTTTCTGGGTGAAAGTGAAGCAATGGAATCTAGTAATTTGAGATGGGTTTGACAGATTTGACAGTTTTATTACCCCAGCAACTTATAAAAGTCCAATAAAAATCCATTTCCTGTGGCAGTTTGCTGCCTTTTCTTCTGATTATTGGAGCTAAAAGCTGTTGGGCATCTGAGCTGATATTGGGGAACTGAGACTCTTTGCTGTGGAAGTGAAAGGGTCACTCCAAGCACTTAGGTTTGTTAGAAGAAAACTTTTTTTCATCTTGGCATCATTTTGAACTGTAATTTTGGCTTGGAAAAAACACTCAAGTGGTCTCTCATCCTACCTTGGGAGGCATAACTTTAATACACTCATAAAACATTGCTAAAACAAAACCAGAATAAAGCTTTGACTAATTTTAAACCGCACTACTTATAAAATTCGACCCAGGTAGTTTTTAATCACTGGTTGCAAAGAAAAAAAATCTTTGAAGTTTGCAAGCAAGCAAATTAAACTCCCCATGCCAAAGCACATGGCACGAAAGAGCAACATCAAGGTCTGCTTGCCGTTAATGAGTCCACAGATTCCCACCTAAACTGACACCACAGCAGTAGAAGTGTGTTTTTTTCCTCCTCCTGTGTCTTTAATTAGTGCTGTGGTCAGGAGCCTGCTGTTAATTTGGCCCACATTCCAGCACTGCTCCAACTCAAACACAAGAGGGGGAAGAGTCTGACCACGCAGACACACTGATCTTGGCGTCCAATGGATGTGTATGTTTGCTTAATTACAAAGCTGGTTTGTGTGTGTGTGTATGTGTATATATATGCATGTCTCTGTGTTCATGTGTGTGTGAGTGTGTCAGCCTGTGTATGTGTGCATGTGAGCATTAGTGCATGTATTAGTCTGTCCTTCTGTATATCTGTGTGAAATTTGTGCATGCGTGTGTGTGTGTGTGTGTGTCTCTGTGTGTGTGTGTGTGTTCCTCCAATTCAATACTTACAAGGACCAAATGACCTTGCAAAGATGGAGGGCTGAGGAAAACCTCCAAAGCAAAGATGTTTTGATCTTTAAAGGGCTAGTTTGGGATTACGACCTGAGTTTCAGGAAAAGATTAGAATTTATCATTTGCGAAATCGACATAACAGTCCACCAATCTGTGCTCAGTATCCGCCTATTTACTGTTTCCTCTGGCACTGTTGCTTTGACAGAGTGTCCCACGCTTTTAAGCTATCCCGACTGTTGGACTACAATTGTTGTTGCAATGACGTGATGCTTCACAAACACATAAGATGGTAAAAAGGCAGGTTTAAGTGGGAGGGCTGCCGACTGAATATAAAAGT
>OMKZ01034233.1:40750-56701 GCA_900302535.1 Neoniphon sammara | reverse complement strand
ACTGTCTGTTAATCTCACACACATGAATTATCTGCTTTTCTATTGGCTGGAGACAGCAGTGTGGTTTCTCTGATTGGACGCTAGAGGGGGAGACAGAGAGAGAGAATGAGTGTGTGAGTGTGTGGGTGTGTCTGTGTGTGTGTGTGTGTCTGCGCGCGCGCGCGCGCGTGTGTGTGTGTGTGTGTGTGTGTGTGTGTGTGTGTGTACGTGTGTGTGTGCGCGTATGTGGGAGGTGATGGGGGATGAAGGTACCATACTCACTCCTCACCTCCCAGCGTTCACTGACACTCAGTCGCTCTGCTTCTCTTCTCCCTCACACTCTATGGAATTATAGGAATGAATAAATGAATGAATGAATGAATGAATGATCAAGTAAGTGAATAAATAAGTATTGAAATACGTATAGAAATAAGCAGAGAAATAAATAGAAAATAAAAAGAAAAAATGGGGTAAATGGTCTTTTCGAGCTTTGTGCAGCCAACAGCTCATTATTCGAATGTATTTGTCCAATTCAGCAACAAAAATGAGAACCTCTCATATGCATCTATATTCTCTTTTTCTGCACTTTTTCCTTTGTCCTCCTTTTCTCTGCTTAGATTTTTCTCTCATTTTCCTCTTTCCATCTCTTGAAGGTGCACTGAGTAGCAGTGTGCATATGGTATGCACACTGGCATGTCATTGTGCAACTGATTGTGATATAATCACTGCAAGCAAATGAGGTATCACTCACTCACTCCACCGTCTGCAGCTGCAAGAAACCGAAAGACAGCCTCTTCCTGTTTTGTGCCATAAAGCAACACAGCAGATTTCCCTCTAATTCTGACCCAGTGTCACACAATGTGAAATACAGTGTAGAGGCTGGTAGAGGCTGATATAGGCTGGTATAGGTCTTGCTTGTTTATGGTAATTATTTTAATGCCTCACAATGAATGCGGAAAAGCTTTATTGATGTTAAAATTCTACATATAGCACCCTTAATCCTCTCTTTTCAATTTGATACAAGGCTCCATAAGTGTTAGTTTTATCAGCAGTCACATTGTAAATGTCACATATTTCACATTCAGTTACAATTCAGCTCAATTCAGTCCAGCTGCTCCATTCAATTAATTGTAATGTTGTCTGTGCATATAGTTATGTGGGAAGGAAAAAAGTGGAGGCAGGGGGAGTGTTTGCTTTCCATTTGACTCTCTGTCATTCTCTCTCTTTCTCTGTTTCCTCCTATTTTGCAGCATAGCACTTGGATAATTGGAGTTTGGGGGCGATTTCTGCCTCCCACTCATTGTCATCTTCGCTCTGAGCCAGCGTGGGCTTTAACTGCCGCGGGTTAGAGACCGTATGTTTGTTTGCCTTTTTATTTGGTTTGTTTTTGTTTTTCGTCGCACGCGTACGATTTAAACCGTTGTGCTCTCTCAGCCGTGACATCGACCGGACCGGTTCGAATTTGGTCGCCTCTTGCGCTCTTGTTCCACAGCAGTTTCTTCTTCTTCTTCCCAGCATCCTAAAGCCCAAGCTCGGTCCTGGCCTTTCTGTATAACGCATATACACACACACACACACACACACACACACACACGAGTGTATGTACATATGCACACACACAGAAGAGCACAAACAAGCTCTCCTTGAGGTCCATATCCCTGAGGCAGGATATAAAAAAATGCATGAATATTTCACCAGCTTTTATTTGTTTTGAGGTCTGTGTTTGTGCGACCGACTGAGAGTTTTATTCTTTTTGTTTCAGCTCAGCTCAGTTTATTGCAGGTGTATAAGATATGGATTTAGCGGCCTCATAAAAGACAAAAAAATATCCATATATATGCACACCTTGAGCACTTAGCATTTTGGTAAATAACCCGTCAAAAAATAAAAATGGGACCGACCTTCTAACTTCTCCCCTGTGACTTTTACAAGCGAGTTTGGAAATGGCCCGTCCGCTGGATGATTAAGTCTGTTTTGTTTTGTCGGTTTCAGAGTTGCCAAGTCCGCGCTATAAAATTTCAGAAGAGTTTTCTTTATGAGGGCTAGAGGGGGTAGAGCTGACACAACAGGCTTTCCAATAATGAGCCTCTGCCTTCTTCATCCCTGGCTTTTGTAGTCATTTTTAATCAACGTAATGCCTGACCAGTATGCTAGATAATTAAGTATGTTTAGTCCCAGGGTTGCCAACTCCCTGCTTTAAAATTATGTTAAAGTTTTCATTATGTGGCGTTTTGGTTCTGTCACAACATCTTGTCGGACTTACATCCAGCAGGCTGACAACGCAGCCTCAGGTCTTTTAAATATAGCTTTTTGTTGTTGTCTTTTTAAACCTGTTAAGTGATGAGAATCATGAAAATTATCCAAGTGTCCCCGGTAAATCATTGGCTCTGGTGCTCCCTGCTAGCACTTTAGCGTACTGTGTCATGTCGACTGACCCCGGAGCTGAAGTGCTGTTATTCTTAGCTCACTCACCATTAACACTAACAGTAACAACTATCTTTACCTATGTTCTCATGCAAATATGGTTTCTGATGAAACTTGGAGGGATGACCTATCTTGGCATCGTGTTATGGCATTTTTAAAGAAAGGTAATGCAATTGGCCTGATGGTAGCATCAAAATTAGAGGTCAAAATTTTCTACCTTTGAAAGGCCCTAACTCCTACACCACCGATTTTTTTTTCCACAGCCGCCATACTTTCAATAGCAGGTAAACACAGGTGTTACTAATGACATGAAGGTTCTGTTCCATTTAAGTGTAGCAGAGTCTGTCCAGTGAGCCAGCATGAACAATGAGAGGACCCTGGCTCTGTTAGAACTAAATGGAACAGAACCTTTATCCTCACAACTTACACTGATTGGCCAAAAGGAGGTGCTAGATTTAAAAGTCAAAATATTTTATTCAATCATGATGTCAAACACCACCGGTCTGTATTGATGACGTTTAAAAGGCTGATGCATCTTGAGGCACTAATTAGTTGAAGGGGTGCCTGTGTCATTTGTGAGGGACGATGTGTTCATTTCCAGAAATAACGCAAGTAAGAAAATTTGATATCGAACGCATGGTCAACAGTCCAGTCTGCTGATCCAATAGGATACCACCATGGTTTTCTTTGGAAGGAGACGGTGACAGACCCTAGTGTTTCCTACATATTAACATATTCCCACCCATTTTCACGATTGTTCACATTTAATTTATCCTTCCGAGAAAGCTACACTTTTTTTTTCGTTACAGGAAAACGACACGCCTTGTTTCCAATTAGGCTGACATGTGGCCATGTCCAGTTCCAAACCAAATCCTTTTACCACTAATTTCAAGTCAAAACAAAATGGAAGTAAGTGGTTACTCACCGAGATGCTTTGTTTATCCAGCTACTTCCTCATGTAACTGCAGCAAGCAGGTTTCAATTGCAGAAATAGTTCTGCAGTAGGATAAACAGTGTTTGGGTGAATAACCGCTAAATTCCACCTTATGATTTTATAAGTGCAGTTTGAGATGCTAAAAAAACAACAACAGTGCTGCTCACAATTCCTCTTTGTACTCAGATTGTATATAAAGCTGGGAAATGATAATATGTTACACAGAGTACCCACTAAGTATTACCAGTTATGCCATTGTTTGTGCAAAGAATTGAAGATGCCACTTCAATATTTCACATCATAGCCGTTCAGATCTAATATCAATGTGCAGATGAATGACCCACCTCCCTGCTCTGGACCCAATCCATTTACTTGAACCAGACAACCCTTCCAGGAAGCTAAAGCATCCTAGTTATCCTTTAGAATAACATAGTAAGACTCGAATCAAGTATATCTGATCTCTGGGTTTTCAGGGTCACACACAAGCCAGATCCCATGTCTGGATCATAGCACTGGGGATACTGCAGCAGCTCTTATGGATTCCCAATAACAGACTGTTAAGTGCCGAGAGATGATATTAATGCAAATTTATTTTGGCTTTCATTCCTGAGTATGATGCTCTGACTAAATATAAATCCATTGAGCAGAGGAAATAGGTTCACTCTCTCGCTCACTCACTCACACACACGCGCACACATGCACACCTACAGCCCGATCTGGCAGAGATGCAGAGTGTATTGATTCCCGCTAACTGTGTTTGTGTGATTGTGTGTGTGTTTGTGTGTGTGTGTGCTGCATTGCCTCTTACCCTCACTGATTTATAGCAGCTGTATTTCACAGGCAGCCATTTATCACAGGAACAATGGCCAAGGCCTTCTGAAACAACTGCACTTCATTACTTAAACATCATATCACAGTGCCCTGTGTGATAGATTCAGCCTATTAACACAGGGGGCTTATTAACAAGGTTAGATGTGTGTGTGTGTGTGACCACTGAGAGTGATGTCAGGACCTTTTTACATTTCTTGTCGAAACTCAGTCAGTGTGGGGTAAGTTTGTGTGTTTATTGGCGCACACATACGTTTCCAAACCTGTCAATTATCACGTTATTTATATATTTTTTAATTATATTTTGCTGACGGAGGCTGAACCGCAGCAGGCGTCAACTGCAGGTTAGCTGTGAATGAATGGGAGTGTGTTTGTCAAGCTGTTAATGCACTGCTGAACTTTAACTCACCGGCTGAGTCATAAATCATTGGCTTCACTCCGCTGTCTCTCTCTCTCGCTCGCTCTCTCTCAGTCTTTTTTCAGCGGCTTATTCACTCACGGCCTCTCTTTTTTCCCACTCGCTCAATTCCCGTCTCTTTCTCTGTCATTCTCAGTTTCCTTTTTCGCTCGTAATCCGCTGCGCGCTCACCTTCTTCCTCTCTTACCGCATCACTAATTCCCCCAAGACTCATTTGTGCTCTAACTTTTTCGCTCGCAATCGCTCCAATCCCTTATCTACAGTACTTCAGGCTTGGGCGATATACAGACATCTCTATAATGTCCAGATGAAATGTCGTAATACTCCTCAGAGCTGACTTTGTGTGTCTGTGACCCCCGCTGAGCAGTACTGACCCCCCACAGTGGATGGACATCTTCACATATTGAGTCAAATTGCCACATGAATATTTCCTTTTATTTTTCTGCAGCTTGTTTTTGTTACCCCGAATGCTTAAAAAACATCAAAATCAGAGTTCAACATCATCTGTGTTTTTTTCCTGGGCATCATTAGGATCTAGAAGTTGGCTGTACATAACTAAATATGCTTGGTTTCACGAGTAACTAAGAAGGAAAAATGTTAAGTTGTATCATTTTAATTCATGGCAATTACTTACAGTTATTGTTAAAGGAATACTCCAACATTTTGGGTAAAATGCCCTTTATACAACTTACCCAGACTGAGACAAGATGTTCGATACCATTTTCACCTCTGTACGTCCATTGGTTCAGTTACTATGGGTAGCATTTTGTGTTAGCTTAGCATAAAGACTTGAAGTCTACAGGAATCATTAGCCTTGCTCTATCAAATTAAAAAAATAAACTTTACAGCAAATTCTCCTAAAACGACTGTTTTTTGTTTTGTTTTTTGTTTTTTTTCACGACAGGTATTTCAAATACACATGGTACATTGTGTAAATAAGACAGCACTGGAGTCACTGTAAAGTTTATTTTTCACTTTGACGGAACAAGGCTAATGACTCCTGTAGACTTCAAGTCTTTATACTAAGCTAACACGAAATGCTACCCACAGGAACCGAAGCAGTGGACGTACAGAGGTGAAAATGGTATCAAACATCTTGTCTCAGTCTGGGTAAGTCAACAAAAGGGTATTTTGCCCAAAACATTGGTGTACTGTATTTCTTTAAATATCCATCCATGTATCCATCCCACTTTTCTGGGGAATTAAGGAATTGCACCAATACTGTAGAAAATATTGCACATGGCTACAAATATCACGGTACTCAATATTATCAGATATTGGTCCATGCCTAAAGTACTTAAAGTATCACCCTTTCTCTCTTTATGGCGCTCTCTCTTTCTCACTCTTTCTGTTTTGAGTCCCAGTCCCTCACTCTCTCCTTCTCGCCCCCCCATGTACTGAACCACCATCCTCTCATGTGATTTCCTGTCATCGATGATGCAGTTAGACTGGACTCCCACTGCCAGCCTTGACAGTTGCTCAGATGCTGTTTTTCGGAGGTTTATTTATCTTGGCTGATATATGTGTCACATAATCTGTCTTGACAGAGACAAAAATCCTGTCAGCAGTGTGTGCTTTTGGCTGGCTGTTAATGTTAATGCAGAGGCAGGCTGGAAACTGTGTGTTTTAGTACTCTAATGTTTGGCAAGACCACAGTGGAGTCACAGAGTCACTTAGCAGAACCTCGAAATCTCTGTGATGTGAGGGGAAAAAAAATAAATAAATAACTGCCACAGCTTGAAACTTTGTACTCGGTGTAACATGTTTTTTTGCAAGATAATAATGTTGAAAATGTGTCCCTTTTCTGCTTTAGTTAGTGATTGCTGTCATTTCCCTGAATCCCTTCTGATAAAGTCCACAGTATAGGGGGTTTCAGGTCAAAAAAACGAATGATGCTGTGCAGAAAAATCTGTCAAAGAACACACTGTATTTTACACGCTACTGATAACTGACCCCAGTCGATGCAAGCTGTGCCTGCTTTGCATTCTGGTGTGTTTAGGCAAGGAGTGGTGGAAAAAATGGTTTCTATGCCTCTCTTCACTCTTTTTTTTTCCAAAATCAAAGTACATTACCAGAAGCTGTGTTTTTAACAGTGTTAAAGTGTTAAAATCCCCTTTTTCTGACTTACCCAGACTGACACAAGATGTTCGATACCATTTTCACCTCTGTACGTCCACTGGTTCAGTTCCTATGTGTGTTCAGTGGTTATAATTCCTCCCATCTACCTTCTCCTTAAACGACTCTCATATTTTATTTTATTTTGTTTTAATTTTATTTATTTATTTATTTTTAATTCCAATACGTGTATTTCAAATACAGGACACATTGTGTAAATAAGACAGCTTTGGAGTGGCTGTAAATGAGACGGTAGGAACTTGGTAGGCACTGGAAAAAGGGTATTTTGCCCAAAATGCTGGACTATTTCAGTGTTTGGAACAGGCTGGAACAGGTATCTGTGATCAAGAGCAGTTACAGGAAAGAGGAAGTAGTACTGATGCCTCCATATTGTCTACTTAGTACTGCTGCAACATTGTTGGTTTATGCGGCTGCTTCTCAGCTTCTTTGACTTGTCTGATGTTTGTTTATTTGCTGTGTCAAACTGCCGTTGTTTGCCAGAGAAGCTGTAGCCTGTTTCTTGTGTTTGAGTCTTTGCACTAGAAGTGATGCACCTCTCCTTTTTTACTACTGGGCTGTTTATCTGTCGACGCTGGCATCAGCGTCAGCCAGATAAACAGCTTGCCCGACTGCTTGATCTCTGCCATCGGATGTGAAAATTGTAAGACTTTGAAGAATTGAAAAATGCGCTCTCGCATTTTTTAAAATACACAGTGCTTTGGACAAATTTTTGTTTCTTGAGTCATAGAACTTATTCTCTTCCTAAAAAACGATGTAAACTTTCGATTTAAAGTGGAAACCTGTGAGATTGGTTGTTATCGCTCCTTATCCTAACCATGCACTTCCAATATTTATTGCAAACCACTCATGGAACCACAAAACACATCACTCTTCCCACAGTTTTCCTGGAACAGACTTACCTGGCAGTAAACAGAACAAGAAGAGCAAAAACCTGTAATGAACAGCACATACTTTAAATCATCACGTTGCATGTCATTTGTAAAATGTTTCTTACAAGAACCCTGAAGGATACCGCCTACCTCTAGGTTGAATCACTACTGTTTTCTATCAGTTTGCAAGTAGCATTGCAGACATTTATTTATAGGAGAAATTTCATGGATTATCACCTTAAGCAAGACAAGCATGCGCTTTCAAATCTGAGTTAAGCAGTTTCCCCACGGCAGTAGTTGTAGGCTGATTGATTTCCCATCTTTGACAGCTTTCCCGTTGTGCCTGCCTCTCCTGCTCTAATACCTGATCTCTACATTGCATCTTTACCTGGGTGTTTGACAGCTGTTGCTTTTACAGACACTCGATAGAGATGTATCTGCGCCGTCATCTCTGTGCTGGGATTTGTCAGCTAAGCCGGTCGACTAAACCTCACTGTTCCTCACTCCTGGGACGGCCTCACTCCTCTGGCAGCAGATAACGTTTTCTTTTATCGTCGCCCGCGATTGGCGAGTAGCATTGGATTCCCTGTAGGCGCAGATTTGGCAAAAGTGCGCCTGGAACCTCTCTACTGCTCTAAACTTGAAAGAGAGAAATCTGCAGGGAGGTCGATGCGTATCACAGTGGCTGGATGGTGACGGGGCAATGAAAGGGTTTCTCTGCAGAGCAGCCGGATGGGAGTGGTTGATTTTCCCCTAGTAGATGACACAGCTTGATAATAGAGGCCCTGCTGGTTTTCTGTGTGTGTTTGTGTGTGCTTGCGTGTTTGGATACCCAAGTATGTCAATGCATTTTTTGAACGTCTACATGCCTACATCTTTGCTTTCTGGGTCTGAGCCAAATCACTGTATAGTAATATAATAATGCAATAATCCCGTAAATAGCATTTACGGGAATTCAACCTCATTTAATCCATCCCTTAAAAGTTGACTTGCAAGAGATGTAAAATCTATACGGGACACCAACTGTGTGTGTGTGTTTGGTTCATTCCAGATACCTGTTATGTGTTTTGACAGTCTGCAACAGTAAGCATTGTTGACAGAAACAGCATCCATCCTGCAAGACCTCTGCTTGTGTGGCTGCCAGGGAAAATGCCAAAACAAATACCACAGAAATGTCACTGAGTTTTAGATGAGACCCTGGTTAGAAATGCACAAACACTCAGACACACACATACACACAAATGTGCACAGGCAAACAAAACCATAAACATGCATGGGCGCACACCAGTGTGTGTGTTGTCATTTGTATACCCTTCATCACCTCATTTCTGGCAGCAGCCCCTGTGTTCTTTCTCTTATTGTGACAAATGTCTCTAAGTGTCCTGCCAAGCCCACTAATTTGGCACTAATTGCCCAATTAGGAAGTTGTTCTGCCTGTAGTTTCCTGGTCCCTCCTTTAGCCAGTTTATGTTCTAAGTTCACTGTACCAAGCAGGAGCAACAACTGGCTTCAAAGCGTGTGATTCACTCATTGACCTTCACAGTGTAGGCTTACACCATTGCAGCAAGCTGCTTTTTACCAGTACCATTTACATCTGAGTGTTTCATGTTTATTGGAGATTGTTGCCAGTCATTTTATGTCCTTTGCAAAGTCTCAAAGCAATGTAGTGTACAAGCACCAGTTTTCAAAGTAGAGTTAGACGGCTGTTATACTTAGCGTGTCCGCGAGGGTCTGCATGATGTAAATTTCGTCACCGACTGACATCAGCAGATGCAGACTGTGCGCTCCTGTACGCTCGCCACTGCGCATGCTCCAGGAGCTCCGCCTGTACCCACATTTCATTTCTGAAGAATAGAGACAATCCAATGTGTGCAAATTCGTGGAGTGAAATCACCCAGGCAGTGGAAAGAGACGTGGAGGCGTGTAGGTAAAAGTGAAAGTATCTGCGAGGCAGATTTGAGAAAGCCACTCAAACTTCATTAAACACTCACTAGAAACGGGATCCCTTAATTTAACTCGACCCTTAAAAATTAAGGCGTCCTGTGCGTGGATGAAAGGAAAACTAAGCACATATTAAGGGCTTTGTGTTTCATTGTGGTACTGGGACACTCTTCTGGTGAAGCACGCCTCCTCACGACAGCCAAATTCTAGTATAAACAGAGGCGTGTCCGCTGCCCGCGACCTCGTCTGCAGCTGTCGGTGTGCACACCTGTTTTGAAGTATATCAGCCCCTTTAGGAGTAGGAGGTTTCCCCCAAAAAATAGAATTTTTTCACAGTTGTTAACTTGAAGGAGAAGAAATAGATGTTACAGTATAGTGATCATTAGCTTTACTCTTCTAGTGTTACTTTTGTAATTCATATTTATAGACTATAATAAGCAATGTTGAACCAAACCCAATTTATGTAATTTCATATATAGGGGGTGGACAAAATAGCAGAAAAAAATGACCTTAACTTTAACATAGTGTATCCAAAATGCCAAAAATGCTTCCTAATGAGGCAGCCTCTGGGGGCAGGAAGGCATCAAGTCATGTCCAAATCCAGTGTTTGCATAAAATGCTGCCTACTGAGGTGCCTTTCTTTGGCCAGTTTTTGAAGACAGCACAAATGTATCCTCAGTGGGTTAAGGTCTTCCATAATCCTGTGCAGCTTGCTCAGGTAGAAGAAATGGCCAATGAGAAAACAAAAGAACAAAACAAAACCAAAGAAAAAAAAAGTCAACTGTCAAACTTCCAGCAACTCTGAAAACATAAAGCAGGAGTTTAAATGCCAGTTATTCTTCACTGGTTTTACTTCTGTTTCTTTTTATTTACCATATTTACTCAAATAAAAAAGCCGGTAGTCAATTAAAAGCCGGGCTCCAATAATGGCAAGGGGGCGTGTTAGACACAAACAAATAAAGGCCGGCCCCAAAAACAGGCCGGGGATAAAACAAGAATACAAAACAGAGAGTGGGAGAAAGAAAATTGACTGGGAGAGGGGGAAAAATAAGTGCACTGAGTGCCAGTGCTCCCCCCCTCTCCCGGTCACATTTTTTGTTGGGGGTTGGTCAGTCCAAAAACAAGCAGATCAGAAAACAAGGAGGCTTCATACCAAAATATGAGCAAATATACTTCTAAAACCCAGGCCCTGGCCACTATTTGAGGAAATACAGTTGTTCAGTCATTAAATACTCACACAGGTTTAACCTCAGATGCTAGTAAGTAATAATAGTAAGTAATCTGTTCCAAATTTCAGAACTTTTTGCTTATCTGTTTTGGATTTGATTGTAGAATATATGATTGATGACTAATCAAGTAATGATCCACAAATTGGATCATTACTTAAATTGGATCATGGCCTGCTGGTGACATCTGATGTAAGCGTGTTATGCTACCTAAAGGCTCCAAGTTAAATGCCATTTAGCAGTATGTGTCAACTTCAAAAGAAGTCTCACAACTGGCATTTCTGAATTGCACCTGCACAAGTCACAAAAACTGCAAAGTTATTGAATGTGGCAAGGGGAACTATTGAAATCATGACAACGAGCACCAAACACAGATGAACGGAAAGAAATAGACACTTAACAAAATCGTTGCTAACCCACAGTCTCAAAAAATTACCATAGAACCGATCCAGCACCTCTGTGACACAGTCTCAACAAAAACAGTATGTTGTGAGCTTTGCAAAGCTGGTATTTATACCAGAGC
The DNA here is from genome assembly GCA_900302535.1 of Neoniphon sammara. Lineage (NCBI taxonomy): Eukaryota > Metazoa > Chordata > Actinopteri > Holocentriformes > Holocentridae > Neoniphon > Neoniphon sammara. Next base: position 45,423 of record OMKZ01034233.1, on the reverse strand, counting down.
TTCCATTCAGAAACCATTTATATCCAAGGCCAGAATACAAAGATGCATAATCTGGTATAACAAGCACAAAACCTGCAAACTTGAGCAGTGAAGTATTTTGACCTTTTTCATCTACATTCTACTTTTTGAAAAAGTCAAAGGATTCCTTCAATCCACCGTGCAGTATTGATCTGCATGGTTGCAGAAGAGCCAAGGAATGTGAGGCACAATTCTTAACACTTTTCTTATAAGTAATGTCTCTTTCTCTCACTCCAACCAGCAGATCTAAACATAATTGAATCTTTTTAGGAAGTTGATTTCCACTTTCATCCCTTAAAGGATTGGAGGCTTTCTTTCTTTCTTGAACAAAAGTCAAGTTACACACAGTTCATAACACACTGCAGGAAAAGGACTGAAGCTGTTCTGAGAGCACTAGAGTGGCCGCTACACCTTGTTATCTACTGGATTTTTGAATATTATTAGGTATTTCCATTATATGTAATGAGGAGATGCACAGCTAATTGGTTGGTACCCCGAGTAAAAATTGGGTGGGGGCAGGACATCAGCCAAATTTCTTCCTTGGCATTAAAATCCATTTTTGCAGAATAGTGCCACTCAATTTCCAGCTTCTTGGTTTCAGTGCTGTCATTGTATTGTCATCTATAATTCTTTATCTCTCCAGTAGTTTTCCTTTGTCATCTTGCATTAGATACAGCTCAGAGCTTAGATCATAGCATGTCCTCCCTCCAGCAGGTTACTGCATTTTTTTTCCACCATTATCTCTCCCATGCAGGATATTCCTATGTTTCACTCCGTAACTTATTCTTTCCTACTTACCCCTTTCTGCAGGATATTGTATACCTCCCACTGTTGTCTGTACCCAATCTCACCCTCACAAGAGGACTCTATTTTTGTCTCTAACTTGGTTCTCGCTGCATCTTCTCCCCATTGGACATTGTGAAATTGTCATGTGAAATTTTTCTAATTCCCATTTTGTTGTTCTGTTCTGTCTTTTGGTCTAAAAGTTGAAATGGTTTTTAATGGGCTTCAGTGAGTTTCCTGTACCTGTTCCTGTACCTATAGGTCCAATGGAAGTCAGTCATAAATGCATGAGTGTCAAATGGGATATCAGCTGTTTTTTCTCATTTTCTGAAATTTTAAGTTTTTGGAGCATGATTGTCTCAGCCTGTCTATTGCCTACTATTTCCCCTGCAAAATACTCTACATAATGACTCCCCGTTGTCCCTTTATCTTCTTTTAGGGGTTCTTTAGACTTTTTTTACATCTTTGAACTCCTATTCATGAAAACCTGATCTTTTGCCTTGGGAGTGAAGCTAATATAAAATGATGTGTTGAAACCCATGAGAAATTGCCTGTTTTGGGTCTTAGCTATATTATGGAGCACTGCTGTAGTGATACAAAAATAACTGAAAATATGCTGTATTTTGTTTTTCTGATGTATTATGTTTTTCCTTCCAGGATTTTCTATGTGTCCCATGACTCCCAGGACCTGAAGATCTTCAGCTACATCGCCAGAGATGGACAGAGCAACGTCTTCCGCTGTAATGTCTTCAAGTCCAAGAAGAAGGTGAGCAAGAGAGCAGTCATGTTTTTAAAGCTGTATATTCAGCACATTTACACATTTTTAGCATTAAAAATACCTTTTAAAATACTATACTCTGAATGGAAGGGGATTGATCACTGAAGTTCCTCTGTGGAAAACCTGCCATCTTTAAACTCTCCTTTGCATGGCACTGGAGCCAGTAGGCTAATTGCTCTGAAGCTTTTAAACTTCAGTTTCAGAGGCCCTGTGCATATAAAGTGCACTATTACTTTCTAGTTGTTGTGGGCAGTTTGAAAGTGTATGACTTTGCTCTGCAAATGCATTGTCTTATACTATACCATAGCCTAGTTATAATCTTTTACCAAATACATCACCCAAAAATGAGAGAGAAATTAGTTATGTATTTGAATTAAATTTGTTGTCTGTGGTAGAATTTCACACTTGTAAACATGCATTGTAGATATCCATGTCTCCTTTTCTCTAAACTATTTATACCAGAGCTGTGGATGGATGTGGGTGTGTCATAGTGAGGTTTGACAGGATTTCAAACAGAAAATAGTCTCTGTTCTGTCAAGGCCCCAGGAACAGAATTTAGGTCATGCAATTTCAAAACTCTTTATCGAGACCAGTGCTAATGAAATTCTCTAAGGTGAGCTTGCAGGGTCTGCAGGTTTTCATCTCAGCCAAATAATATGGTAGATGATTTTGAAAGAGCTTTTCCTTGTTCTCAGTGAAGCCCTTAGATTGGTGGGTATTGTTCATTTATTCTTTCAAAATGTGACCGCTGCAGAGCCCTTTGAGGCTGTCGCTGTTAGTAAGGGCTATACAAATAAATTTGGCTTGATTTTGTTCCTGCTCTCTGGTTAAAGGAGTGCTAAGCAGGGAAATCAGCTTCTGTAGTGTCTCTTGGGTCTCAGTGGCATATGATTGTGAGCCACTGCACTAGACGGTCTGGTCATCCTCATGATCCAGAGGTGGTCCCATGTGAATACTGCCCTTTAGACACACAAGGCCAGAGAAGCTCTGTCTGAAAAATTACCCCCACCCCCTGGAGTAAAACTTATCTTCCGCCTGACAATTTGACTTTGTCCTGATTTGAACCTTAAAAACTTGTGTCTGAACCCCAGTCGAGCCCAAGGGGTACAGCTTATCGCTTGTTCCAAGCTGTCAGGGGAGAATTCTGGCCTGACGTTTTAGCCCTTTGGGTCTACTTGGGTCCATTTGGGTTAAGACACAAATGCCAAAGCTCCCGATTAGACAGTAGCATCCCAGGATATCTCCGTCTGAGATGTGACACAGTGGATCTCTCACACAGCATTGACATTTTTGCTTAATAAATGCTGGGGACATATCACACAATTACTATCCTGAATATTAAAAAAAATGTAATTTGGCCATCAGAACCAGGGTTTGACTGATATTTTTAAGATTGATAATGATGCCGATGTGGTCATTTTTAAACGGAAGCCGCCAATATCCAACACTTTGTACCAATATTCAGGGTCATTAAATTTGAAAATTACTGTGCAGAAAAATAATCAAGAAAACTATTACTGTTCTATTAGAGTAGATCTCTTTTGCATTGTTTGAATAAACAAAATAAACAAAAAAGAATATTGCAAATGCAAAATAAAAAGGTGAGAGATTAAAAAGCTTTTAAAAGAGCTTGAGAATAACCTCTCATAGAAGGAAGAGGACGACAAACTGATATCTGATAAGGCAGATATCAGGCCGATTCATCAGTAACCCCAATCACAACTGATTTTCAAGATCAGTCTGAGCTGGTGCTGATTTGGATTGGTCTCAGAACGACTTAGTGCATGAAACATAAAGGAATACTCCAACGTTTTGGGGCAAAACACCCTTTGTCCAACATGCAAAACTGAGATAAGATGTCCGATACGATTTTCACCTCTGTATGTCCACCGGTTCGGTTCCTATGGGTAGCATTTCACAAAGACTGGAAGTGTACAGGAGTCATTAGCCTAATACTGTCAAAGTCGTTTTAGGAGAGCATTTTTTCTGCACCATTATCTCTCCCATGCAGGATATTCCTATGTTTCGCTCTGTAACTTATTTCTTCCTACTTACCCATCTCTGCAGGATATTGTATACCTCCTACTGTTGTCTGCACCCAATCTCAATAGAAGTTAGATGGTAGGAACTATAACCGCTGAACGCATAGTTGCTATAAGGTTTATTTTTTCCCTTTGACAGAGCTAGGTTAATGACTCCTTTAGATTTCAAGTCTATATGCTAAGCTAACACAAAATGATACCAATAGGAACGGAACCAGTGGATGTACAGAAGTGAAAATGGTATCAAACATCTTGTCTCAGTCTGGGTAAGTTGGTAAAATGGGTATTTTGCCAACAACTTTGGAGTCTTTAATCTTTGTAGTCTTTGGAGAGTTTAATCTCTTGGCTCCTGATCCAGTCATCACCATTATTTCAAACATACATTTTGCAATTGATAAAAAATGGACAGATCTTGATGCTCTCTTGTAATGTGATCTTGTAATGCCAAAGCAATATCCAGTTGGAACAAGTTTTGTGATTTTACAAGATTTGCAAAATCCAACTCATTGTCAAACTCCATTCCTCTACAATGGAGAGAGGAAAAACCCAGTCTTTAATTGTGTCCTGTCCAATCTTTTCACAATCTGTTAAGTCTGGCAGTAGTTAAAGCAATCCCTCCTTAAATGGTGTCATCGTCTGACTCACATCCTGACACCCACTGATGAGGAGACACATGGCTGTCTAGCAGCAGAATAAATCTCCAGACGCTGCAGGCCTCTTATGATTAAGGTTTGGGGAACTAGCCTGAGTCCCATTTGGAGTGTTTGGGTTGGTGGAGAGCTCAGCGGAGGCAAAGTGACCACAGAGCCCAGGTAGGTGTGTGATAGAATTACTTAGAAAATGTGCTCCCAGTTTTTTTACTTTACCTGCCAATTCCCAGGACTGGCGGTTAAGTCCAGGCATTGGTTGGTTGAAGCACACACTGCCTCATTATCTCTTACTGGCAGATGGACACTGACATGCACACACACACACACACACACACACACACACACACACACACACACACACACACACACACACACACACACACATATAGACACACAGAGAGA
>OMKZ01034232.1:19606-38873 GCA_900302535.1 Neoniphon sammara | reverse complement strand
AATAAGGCAGATCAGCCCACTAGGATCAAGAAAATGACACTTGATTCAAGAAAATTCTGGAAACAAGTTGATTAGCATTGGAAACAAGTGGGATTATCTCATCCCACTGGCAGATTTTTGCCCTTGTTGGGAGAAAAACAAGATCTGAACACAAAATATGAGATGAAATGACTTGGTAACATGGAGATATTTGGAAAAGGAGGAAAATTACAGTGGGAAAGAAATCAGGGCTGGTCTGGGTCAAACACTGCGATCAGGAGATTTGAGCCTGAAGAGGAGGCTGAATTACATGTCAACATGGATTTTTGCAGTGCTGTCAGTGTATTTATATTTGCTGTTAAAGGTGTGAATGCAGTTTTTTTTTGCAGCACACAAAAGCGAAGCAGAGGTGCTGAAGTCTGGAAGGCTCACCTGCCTGACCAAGGACTCACAGCAGCAAAGAAAAAAAAATCCTGAAGGCAACAACAGTAGTTTTTGTTATTGTGCCATTTTTCATCTTTTATCTGCGAGCTGTGAGAAAAAGCGCAGGCTGGTCTGAGCGCAGGTTGGACTCATGTTACTGCAGTTCTCCTGCAAGGAAAACACAGAGAAACTCAGTAACCGATTTCCTGCTCCTGCTGTCACTGAGCGGCCTCCTCAGGTGCTTTGCACTTTTTGATTATTTCTCAGTTTTACTTAAAGGTGCACTGTGCGAACTGGCCGTGGGCTGATTTAAAGGAGCATTTATACACACACAAAAATATTTTTTTCTAATAAACTCCGTTAGATGACTCAACATCTTTGCTTTTAACTAACCTAGTACAATTTTATGGAACCTGTTGACAAAATAAATTTAATTAAACAAATGTTTCAATTGTTTGAGTGCACATGGAATCGAGTCCTGTTGGAAGTGGCCGCTTTGTGGCAGCACTTCAATAAACGCCGGGTCCAGCGCTTTTTAAGTTGACAACAACTGAACTTTTTCAGAGACAACGCTCTGACATCAACCGCTTTTTTTTTATCAACCAGCCAATCACTACAAAGAATCTCAGCGGAGAGCCAACACGACACGTCACTGTAAACAAACAACATGGAGACTGAGCAGAAAATGCCGGTAGAGAGACTTGTTTTGTTAGTAAGTGGATACTATGAGCTGCATGACATGTCCACTAAAAGATAGTTGCTACACACTGACCACACAGAGGCACTGTGTGAGTAAGTGTTTCACAATAAAGTCTACTGTTTTGCTAGCTAAAAATGCCAGTTAACGTTACCTGATAATGTTACTTCAGCCCTCAGTGTCCATCTCTAAACTAGCAACCGCTTCGTCATCATGTTCAATAAAGTCTGCAGAAAATGTCAACAATATAGCTAACTAGCTAAATGGTAAAATCAGCGGAGCCAAGGATACTGTGCAGGCTACGTCACTCAACAGTCACTCTACGTCACTCTCGGCACCGCTTTTTCTTTTAAAAAAGCTTACCAACCTTATATATGGGAAAAGTTTCACACACTCCTAAGCAGCAAGATATTGTCATCTAGAGAATGACAATGGTCGTATTCGCCTACTCCATCATCCACTCCTGGAGGCACTCTATGATATGACTCACTTTAAAGAAACCTCTCCAAGTCCCTCTCCCCAACATAGCTGCTTTGCATGGACACTCCGCAGCTCTCCCTGGCCATCCGTCTGTGACCAAACTCATTTCCAACTTTAATTATCAACAGCAGCTCAGTGGGAGAGATGATGCTGCAATTATTCTAGCTTTGACTGGTTTACTTTCAATCATAGTTTGCCCTTTGCTTCCATAAACAAATGCTTTTATTAGCATTTTGCCTTTGGTTACACACACAAAAAAGCGGTTTGGCTCAATGTGGTAATTCATAAATTCCCTGGCTGGTTCTAATTTAAATGCATCACCATTACTCAAGGCATTACTCAGGTGATACATTCAAGGCAGAAGACACTTTCAGACAAGGTATCAGCGAGTAATAAGACATTGTTTTACTTCAGTTATGATTCAGTCTGTTGCTGGGAAGCAGGGGATTAACAATACACTGAGCTTATGGTTCATTTTGGTTCATGAAGCAGGGCTTTCCAGTCCAATAATATCACAATATTGGGTTTAATAATTGAAAAACCTAATGGTAGATTTTAAAGCTGGCACTTTCAACTGTTTCATGTCCTGTCTGGGCTCCAAATAAAGAAAAAGCCAATTCAGCTACTCATGTAGACCAATGGGTGCTCTAAGAAAATGTCTTTATTGGTAGAGAAATTAACTTTACTGGTGGAGAAATTGACTTGACTTTATAAATAAGAGACATGTTTTAGAACATCCATTGGCCTCCAAGAGTTGGTGAATTTTCTCTTCCTTTTAGATTTTTTTTTTCCAATTCAAGGTTGCAGCAGTTTGTTTGTCTTTCATTAAATAACTTCTTCTGCTTTTCCCTTTTGTTGAATGTTGGCATCCAAATTGTTGCATGTTGCATCTCTTGGTTTAAAAAAATAAAAATTAAAAATTAAAAATTCTAAGACATATATTTCAAATACACATGATAGACTGTAAAATGATAATAAAAATAAGTGTATTGATGGAGCTAGGCTAATGACTCCTGTAGACTTCAAGTCTTTATGCTAAGCTAACACAAAATTCTACCAGTGGACGTACAGAGGTGAAAATGGCATCAAAAATCTTGACTCAGTCTGGGTAAGTCGGACAAAGGGTATTTTGCCCAAAACGTTGGAGTATTCCTTTAGACTAGCTCACTACTTTGACTGACCACATTGAAATTCTGTGTTAAAGCTGAAATCCAGGACTTGCACAGTTTGTCTCCTCCGCTGGCAACAAGAAGTACTTGAAATGATGTTCAGACTACCGCAAAGAAAGTACAGAAGCCTAGTAAAAATGGCATCCTCAGACCAGGTGATTTGACATTCAGTGATTATATGAATTAGAAGTCAGATGTAACACTGACTGCAGCCCTCCCAGATATGGAACACATTTTCTCCATGGGGAAAATCCTTGGGGTATTCACATAATCCTGTCACAATCTGTGATTTAAGATGATGTTTAAAACTTTTCATCTGCATTTTTCTCTCTTAAATGGGACTGGATCCATTGAATTCTGCTGCAGATTTACAACCGAGCTAATTATTTTGCTAACAAAAGGCTAATATTGCAACGTCTTGTCCAACAAATGTCCAAATGTCTTTTTGAAGGCATTTGGATATCCCCATTCATTTCTCTCTTATATGATTCATTTCTTGAGCTAGGATTCTTGAAAATGCTAAGAAATCAGAGACAAATGACACCATGACTTCTGAGGATTATTGTGTGACCAGAGCAGATTTCAGCTTTAAATTGTGTTTTTAGTGGTGTTTGCTTTAGCTGTTTGTGGCCTCTAGCCGAGTTGCCTGGATTAGTTTGCTCCTTCGACCAAAATCAGACAAACTGTACTGACACAGGACAATATTTGCTGGTTTAGATATGGGAAATAAAAGCCAGGTTTCAAATGTAGAGCACATGCTAGTGGGTCACTAGTAGTTTGTGCAGGCTGAAACTACAGGGTGCAGTTCCAGCACTACATGATGTATACAGTTTGACATCATAATATGTCATGGCACAAAACTGGGTTCCACGGCACCTTGTGAGTAAATGCATCTTTCAATCAAAAAACACCTCCCACCATTCATTCTCAAAATAAAAACACTGCTGGAGATACAACCATTACGTTTCATCAGAGTGGAGGCAGCAGGAGAAGAGGGCTTTTAAAACTAGCCCAAAGGTCCTCTCTGCCAAAAGGTTAATGTTGCTTGCTACTCCAGAGTGTGGGAGTAATTATAAATGGGAAGACAGCACATTAATGTTTAGAAAGCAGAGAGTATCAGTTCCTTTAGCACTGCAGTCAACGAAAAAAAAAAGATTTAAAGAGCTCAAATTTATAAGAATGGTGGGTTTGCTGGGTTGAAACAAGGGGATATATTTACGACTTCAAATGGTAAATTATCCATCTTGTGGTTGCCTATATAATTACCATTTTTTAAAGTGACAAGCACGAAGCATTTTAAGGAAAACACACACAGCCGTAATATTCCCAAAGGCTATTTTGCACATTTTTGAAGCAGTCTGTCCAGCTCATACTATCTCCCACCCTGCCATTAATCCTATGCTGCATATGGGATACTGCAAATGTGTGTGTGAGTCAGGCAGCCTGATCATGAGATTACATGCATGGAGACCAACACTCTGTCTGAAATTACAAATTACATTTCATCTCACCTGCCAAGAGTTGGTAATTAATATACATTTGTCATAGACATATGCCACCCCATATGCTGTTTTGTGCATAGAATCGGGTACTGGGGAAAACTTGTTTACTTGGATACAAATGACCAACTTTATAATTCATCATGAAGTGCAGCAAAATTTAAATTACAAGAGGGCATTTTAAACATAACCATTATGCTAATGAAGTCATGTCAACAAACTTCCTCAGTTAATAACAACAATAATAATAATAATAATATGAACTATGTACCTTTTAAGGCAATAATGAGTTATAGTTGCTTCAAGATTTTTTATTTGTCCTCATTAATATGCAAATGCATGCCACAGGATGCTCCAGAATCTAATCAGATCATCTGTTCTTCAAGGACGGAACATGTGGTGTATGTATGAAGTTTCTATCGTGTATTGTTTTCAACTGTGTTGAAGAGAATGTGTCTACTCACAGACAAAGAGACATACATAATACACTGCTTACCATGTTCTATTACTGGTGGGGAAGTTAATGGCCAGCCTGATGGCTAACTTGTTTATTTGGCCATCAAAGACAAATTTCACCAGCATTTGGTGCTTGGCGGGTGGTAATTTTGGACTCTGCATGTACTCTCTCAAAGAGCTAAAGTCTCCAAGCAAAATGCTGAGAGGAAAAGCACATTATAATAAGGAGCAAAGGTTACACATACTAGTATAAACTCACTACAAATGAATACAAACAACAGAGAATGATGGTGATAGAGCGATAATGGCAGGGTATTTTTTCCATTATATTTTTCTAAGAGCAAGTGAGCAGGCTTGAGGAAAAGCGAAGCCAAACGGCAACTTTTACATCAAGTTCCAGCACTGAGACTGTGCTGGATGGCAGACATATCAACAGTAATACAAGTGGCAGCCAGTGGCCCACATGGGTTCTTTAATTCATGATCTGCCGCAAAATTGGCCGCACATTATGTCTGGGGTGTTTTTTGTTTTGTAAAGAAAAACAGCAGAAAAAAAAATAAAGCGGGAAATATGTATAGTTACTTTTCACTTGGGATTGTACAAATGAGTCCCTGTACGCTTACAAACAGGCCTAATGCCCTTGCACACACACAAATGCATCACACACACACAGCATCCCAATCTAATCAGCAATTCATTGCTCACGCTGCAGACAATAACACACAACACAGCTAAAGTACTGTCAAATTGATCATTCCCATGATTCCCCTGCAGTGCGGAGATGTACTTGTGCCTCCAACTAATTGAGAAGGAAATAGGGAATCTGGTGATGTGATAATAAATAGAATCTCTTACATGGTGCAATTCGAGGTCTGCTCAACAGCTCCAGTGGCACTTTTGATTTGCAGGATTACATTTGTAGTTTACTTGCATCCAAATGCACGAAAACTGCAACAGTGGAAATATAGTGTAAGGCATAGAGCAATTATGCTACTTGGGTACCAGTTACTACTTGCAGCTGCAGCTGTTAAAGGGGTTGAATACACTTAAACATGTTTTTGAGCTGTTAAGTGCAATCTGAGTACTGTCTTGCCAGTATTTCAGGCACTAAATTTGGTTCGCTGATTTTTCCGGTGCTAAAAAACTTCAGTGAGTGAAAGGTGCTGGATGAATCATAATGTCGCACCGGAGTACACCTCTTTGTAATAAGATCTAAAAATGTTGCCATCCCCAGCTTAATTACATTTATCAACCCCTGACTACACCAGGAGAATGAATTGAACCTCCAGGTGAAAAAGAAAACCAGCTGGGTTCCGGCTCTGGGAGGATCAGGATTGGAAACCGCTAAGTAATGAGAGATAAGTGGCATTCATTATGCGCTCTGTCATGCGTATTTACAAGCAGGTCAGGAAAATGCGGAGATGTGAATTGAACGGTTCCAGATCAAGAGAATCTCGTGTATGATCAGGCTCCTGTTTACCATTAGGTTATTTGCACTCCCTGTTCCATGGCTTTGTCTGCGGCTAGAGATGCAACCAGTGGCTCAACCTGGGAAAGCTCTGAACCTCCTTCACTTCTGTCCTGCTCAGTTTGAGGTGCAGGAGATTCTTGAGGGCAGAAGGCCTCCATTTTGAATGATCCCTCTGGGGCAAAGGACTCTGCTGTGCGATTCTGCATGTTCTTCTCTGCTGTCAGTCAGCAGGTGTGTTATGGTCACAGTCAAGACTTCCCACTCCCCATCAAATGCTGCTGTGCTCCCTGCCTGTTTGTTTGCATTTTTCAAAATAATGCAGACAGATAGAAGCTCAAACCGAAGGTACCACCACCCTTTAAGCATAAATTCCCCCAAACGAGAGAAAAAAAAACATTTTTCTGCATTTCTGCCTGAAACACAGGGACATGAAGTGACTTTGGCCAGCTACAAACCTGCAGACGTGTTATGACAGCCCCGACTCCCCCATTGTCATGGTGGCTTTAGTGTGTCCCGTCCTACAAAAAGACTGCACAGATTCTGCATGGGCAAGCACGTCACTGCACATGTTCGGAGACATGCTTGATGCCCTATTAGAACATTTTTAGAACATTTTCATTCAGCCCACTCTGGTGCTCCACTATGTCCGTTGACCCCAAGAATTTGTGCTCTGCAAAAACAAGAGTGCAACTTTGTGGCAGTGTGACAGGCAATTAGGGGCAAATCATTTCTGGACAGCGTGCATAGCTTGGGGGAGGACGGCAGAAAGAAGAAACTTGAGAGGAGCAGGCCTACAAGACCTGGCATCAGGGACTGCTGGCTTTGTATGCTCCAGATGTTGTCCTACTTTGCCACTTGGAGAACGCTGTCTTTTGTCACGCATGGGTGCAACATCATTGTGCTTAGGGAGCGTTCAACAAAGTGCAAGCTGCTCCTGCAATTGTCAGTCGTTGCTTGTGATTACGTGCCAACTTTTCACTAAGACTCAACAAACTATAAAATAAACATAGGTTGGTTTCTAGTGAACAATGCCCTCTCAGTGTGGCATGGCTTACTAGAAAGCAGCAGAAATAGGCAACCATGTGCCATGGAGTGTGAAGAGTCTGCAGGTACGTATCCTGCAAGGTGTGGTAATCAGTGCAATCACTGGGGGTAATCTTGTGGTTGGAATGGTTGGCTACCCAATGAAGCAACAAATGTCTCATTCAGTGGTTCTCAGCCATGTGCCATCAAGACCCAAGAGTCTGCAGGTTTTCATTCCAACCAAACACCATGGCTCCATCTCAATCCATCCACTATGCCCTCACCTTATGCACTCCACCTCCATTTGCAGGTTAGCATGAAGCACTGGCCATATGGACGGGCATCTCAAGCCAATTAGTGGCAAGGGGAAGTGGAAAAAAGGAGCCTGCAACAGCGAGCGCAGTGATGGCAAATTGCAGTGTGCCACTATTGCTACAACCATGTGAAAAACATCTAGAAATTTCCCTGTCATTTTGTCATGTGGTATTTATTTATTTATTTATTTATTTATTTATTTATTTTGCAATCACATGATTCGTGGTTAATAGAAACTGCAACCATAACTTCAAAGTTAGGTCTGTTGAAAGGAAGTAATCTCAGATTGAGCACGCAAAGAGTCCATGAGTAGCCATGGTGACAGCTGTTTCTGGTGGATGGTGTTGAGGGTGCCCCACAGTCATCAGTTCATTTATACCCTACCCTTTAGTAGGAGGGGCCCTTCACAGCTGCGAGTATGCCTTCATTTGGAGTGTCACTTCACGGCGTAGTGGTAGTGGGTAAGGAATTGATTGGCAAACAGCCACAGATTCCAAATATGAGTTCCTCCTCTCTGGCTGAAGTTGTCTTAATCAGTGAAATCTGCTGCGATAGTGTTTGGTGGAAATGAAAACCTGTTGACCCTTCATGCCACATGATTGAGAGCCACTGGTCTAATGGAAAAAAATAGCACAGAGCAAGACCTAAAAAATAATAGGTCAACTCCACCATGTTTATTGAGCTTTCCTTCTCTCAGACACGATCTCTCACTGGTGCCTGTTAAGGCAGTCTCGCCATGGGGTGCAACCTAACAACTGCACAGATAAAGAAAAGGCACACAGAGAAGCAGCTATTCCTCTCCAATCTGCAGCCTGCAGGGCTGTCAAAGCCAGGACTCCGTATATTTTATGTGGACCGTCCTGTGTCACTTTTTCCTCTTCGGCTCACTGTCAAAAAAAAAAAAAGAAGAAAGAAACCCTTCAGAAAGACCTAATTTATCTGGCATAGATCAGCTAGTCCTTTATTGTCCTGACAGCCATCCAGATGAAATCCCTGCAAATTGAGTCCCACTACCTCTTTACACTCACTCCACCCCCATCCTCTGTCTTCTCCTCTCCAACTTGGCACTTTAATCTACACTTTCTTAAACGTTTCCACGATCCTCACTTATCACATTCTCAATTTTGCGGGTTGGAGGTGGGCTGACACGGTGACCTTGAGAGTCTACTCGGAACTGTCAGTGCAGTACTGGCTACTGGTGGGCCAAGCATACTTCAAATTAAAGTGATGTGGCAGGCATTTTTTGTCCAAAATTGGTGTCATGATCAATCCAGGATGTCTGTTTTTATTTGGGCTGAATAATAGAAAAAAAGCCACCTGTAATGCTGAATAGTGTGTTCATGAAATTATCCAATCAAGGGTAACAGCAGGGGCAAGTATTATGATTGTCTGCGAACTCATCGGTGTTAAGGCAACTAACAGTTGTGTGGAGGGTATTCATGCTCTTTAATCAGATATTTTCTGATTAGCATGATTGGCATTCAAGGTGGGCATTTTTACTTTTTTGGAGAAATATTTATGATTCAAGTGACTGAATCAATTAATACAGTGGATTCGTTTACTTTCAGAATAATGTTTTAATATAAATGTGAAAAAAGTGCGGGGAGATGGTATGGAAAACAGTCTCGGGCAACATGATTGCAGACACACGGCTATCCATACAAAATGGCTGAGTGCGGCAGCAACAGGTAAACAGGTCTCTTAACAATTTTGCTGTTGTGTGTAGGAGGGGAGAAATTAATTCATCAATGTAACAGTCTGCTTTGTTTTGGAATAACAAATAAATTAGCTTTATGCCAAACCAGGGTAAAGTACTTACCATATGAAACATCCAGGGGTTTCACCGAAAAGCCACTCCAGCATTATTGAAATTAAATTTCCTGGTAATATGACGACGTAACTCGGAAAATCAACTCTCAAATATAATAGGAAGAAGAAACACACATATTTATATCATCCTATGGGTGAAATGGATTCAGTTTTGTCCTTAAGCCATAAATGTTGATGTAGCCAAAAATAATTTAAATTTAAAGTAATTATGGTGTGTCAGGCCTTATTCTACACAGATGTGGTATTCATTAATGTGTCTGCATCAAAAAAGAAAATTCTGCTTTTAATAAGTCATAAAACGTCTGGGGAATTTTGTATAATGGCACGTAAATACCCTTTCTTACGTAATCCAGTCTAAACGTAATGGCTAAGTATGGCTGAAATGCAATATGAAATTGAGAAACTCTTGAAATATCACACAGGATGCTGCAAAAGTACTTTATTTGTTTAGCAAGATAGCTTCCAGTCTTGTTTTCCAGAAAGTATGAAAAATGTTTCCATACAAGATAAGAATGCAATCCACTGTCCTCCACAAATTGCTTTCTTTTATCAGGAAGACTTAATGCACAATACTTCAACATTTCAGGTATTAGTGCTAGGCTGCTTAAAGTGAAGAGGAATTTTAGTTTATTATTTTAAAACTATGTCCGATATTCAGACCAAAAAATCACTGTGCAGTTAACAGTGTGAAAATTATAAAAGTGAGAACCAAGTTGGCCTGTGTTGCAAATTTATGTTTACATGCCAGTCCCAATAGTTCTGAAAGCAGTGTGGCATCTCGCAATTTTCCATTTGACGGAGCTCCAAATAAACATTTTATCTGCACAGACTGGATAAGAGTAGGAAGCAAATATCTTCTAGGTTTATGGAGCGAATGAAAACATTCCTGGACCTGCTGACCAATGCATACTGTTGAAGAGACAGAAGGCACATGCACCAGGTTTGAGTGAAATGCTGTTAGAAATGCCTTTCAGACTGGTGACATGGCCCTTTTAGCTTATAACTCCTAAGGTGATCAGTGAGGGCAGGTGGTAACTGCCGATTGCACTGAGCTTACTATCTCCACATAGTGTTTGCTCAAGTGTTAGCATGGAGCACCACAACCACCAATCTCCCTCAGCTAGACAGTGACCAATCAACTTCAACTCTTGTTTAAAAAAAAAAAAAAAGAAAAAAAAAACAGGCTAACTATCTTGAAGCTCGTATCCAAGTTTCAACATAGTAATTATGCTTAGTGCTTTCCACTTATGTCCACCATAGTTGGAAGACTAAAGAATTGAAGACATTTCATTTCATTGTATCTTCACTTGTAAAATTAATCATAAATGCACTGGGATTGATCCAACCACATAAATCCACTATACCCCTTCAATTAAAGTGTGCCACTTCAAATCCCAGCAATAAAACCCATAATAAAAAATAAAAATCATATTTGATCATGTAAACCTATAAAATGAATTAAAATTGGTTTCCTGTTGAAATGCAGGTTGATTTCTTTGTCACTGAGGTCGACTTTGGTAGGGAATTGCACAAGCCTGAATAATCCAAGCAGTTATTATAAGAGCCCAGGATGGTGGAGCTCGCCCTTAGGAATGGAGTGAGGAGCTCAGGCATCCTCCATGTTGAAAGGAGCCAGTTGACGTGGTGTGGATATACAATTAGGACGCCTCCCGGACACCTCCCTATGGAGGTGTTCAAGGCACGTCCCACTGGCAGGAGACCCCTGGGCAGACCCAGAACACGCTGGGGGGACTACATGTCCCAGCTGGCCTGGGAGCGCCTCAGGATCCCCGAGGAGGAGCTGGCAGACGTAGCCCGGGAAAAGGTTGTCTGGTCTGCCCTCCTCGGCCTGCAACCGCCACGATAAGTGGCAGATAATGTATTGATGGACTGTTATACCACATTAAACGTTAAAGGTCAACTTCCCGTAATACTGATTTAAAAAAGGATCATATCAGTCAAGAATGCACTTGCTAATCTTTAAATTTCAAAGAAGGGAACATATAATTTCTGTGATGTATGTGTTTTACTCAGTATTTTAA
Source organism: Neoniphon sammara (assembly GCA_900302535.1). Classification (NCBI taxonomy): domain Eukaryota; kingdom Metazoa; phylum Chordata; class Actinopteri; order Holocentriformes; family Holocentridae; genus Neoniphon; species Neoniphon sammara. The sequence continues at coordinate 27,489 of OMKZ01034232.1, read as the reverse complement.
GCAGGAGCAGCAGCAGTATAGTTTCAGCATAGTCCTAAAACTATAGACAGTAAAAGAACAAGGAGGAACTATGCTAATAAATAATTAGGCTACTTAAAGCAGTAATTACAAATATTTCCATGTCAGCATCCTAGTCTTCACGGGTGGTATTACATGAACACTGCATCTTAAAGCATTGAGGTGTTACAGCAGTTTTGAGAAAACGTTTTTTCCCTCATGAATATACAAATTTATGCAACACGGTGGTCCAAAATCTTCCCAGCTTCTCTACTCTATAGGAGGAGTCTGTGGTGTAAGTGTGTGTGAAGGTGTTACACTGTAATTACACCATAACTATTTAATAAGTTACAAATTTGCATAGCCTACTCTATCAACAATAGCCGAACGACAGACATAGCGTCTGTTGTAGGGTTGTCTCATTCATTTATTTTTTACCCGATACAAGTTTCAAGCAAAGAATTTACATTGATCTTGTCATTATTCCAAATAGCACAAATAAAGCCTATAAATCCAGAAAGAAAAAAAAACAAGGCCGTGCTCTTCCAAAGTGGGCTAGTCTATAATGCTTTCAAGAACTGTTCAAAACCTCAGTTTATGGTTCATTTAAATAAAGGTATTAGTCCACACAACATTAATTTTGCGTCGCTCTACTGAATCTTATGAATGATCCATCTCACTGTGTAAATAAGACAGCTTCGAGATGCTGAAGACTTTTTAAGACTTTTCAAGTTGATACCAACAATTCAAACCTCGGCGATACTTCAGGAAACACGACTTAGCTGTTTCCTTGACCAAAGGAGGCATGCCTGATTAATGACCAGCCCCCCATCACTATCGCACAGCCATATAATCAAACCTGCCAACAATGCACAGATTCCCCGCCTCGCTATCATTGCAGGTTGCTTTTGCCACACGGATGTACCGTGACATTTGCAAGAGAAACATGACATCCAACAGAATGCATTGCCACCCACAAAGCTCTACAAGGAGGCAACGGCCCATTTTTCTCTTCAAAACAGAGTCAGGGATAAGACATCACAGCCCAACCAAGTGGGACATTGAGTCTTAGTCTTGGACATGATCAAATGAGTTCTGTGATCTTTCCCTTTGACATGTCTCAACGGCCCTCTAGTTTACTAGCTGGGGTTGGGTTGCTACATTCCCATGAGGTAGGAGAAGGCGTCAGTCCGGCCGTTCTCTCCCTCCCTGCAGTCACTCGCCCGTCCCTTGCCTTTATATAGCTCCTGCTCTTTGACTTTCTTTTTTTTTTATCCTCTCATCCACACAGCCTATTTCTTCACATTTACATCAGTCTCTTCTCTGAAATTCACTGCTCACTCATCCTCGGTCTCAGACTGCTGCCCCGGGGCCCCGAGGGGGGACCATTAACACAGGACTGGGGATAAAGGGACAGGCTCTGCCCAGCTGAAGTCCCGGGCAACCTGGACGGCTCAGAGCACGGCCGCTGCTCAGTGCGCCGCTTGCGTCAGGCGGAGGTGAAGTATGCATGACAAAAGCCGACATGCAGGCGAGGTGCACACGTAACGCTCTGAATAAGCCCTACGCCGACATACCGGTTCGCCTTTTATTAAACATCGGACATCTGCCAAAGAAGTGGAGTTTATTTCCCCGACCGCGGCTCCACTTTTACAGGTCGGTAAAACCTGGAAGGGAATTTTATTTTATTTGCACTTTTTTCCGTTTAATTGTTCAAGAAGCTTTTGTTGGAAATGAATTTTTCACTTTGAGGTCGTAACGTATCACAGAGTTCCCCTACCATTGAAGAGGTATAGCGGGTCACCCTGCCTTTCATGCTGCCAATCCTCCTAAAAGAATTTCATTAGTCTGGGTTTCAGTGAGTTTTAGTGTCTCAAAAATGCTGTTTCAGAGGCTTTTTCACTCTCACAAAAAAAATAAAATTGAAATGAAAATGAAATAAATTTAAAGCTACACCAAGCAAGATTTTCATGGAGAAGTGCTGGCATCGACCTTCAAAAACCCAAGCTGGTCGAACCTTTCTTTGAATAACATGCACGTGCACGCTTGCTCACGTGCACATGCACAAACACGCATACTTCGATGTTCTGCGCTGTCCTTGGATGTTTCACCTTTGGGGTAATTCAGAAAGTGGAATGTGGGAAGAGGAAGGTAGTCATAGTGGCGCCGGCGCCTGCAGGCAAATCCACTCTCTGTCCCAATTTTTGTTTGTTTGTTTTATTCATTCCGTCCACATTCAGAACGGCTCTCTTTTTCCACCCTACATATTATCTATCTGTCCATCAGAATATCTATCAAACAGTCCGATCCAGGGAGAAATTGTGTCATTCTGGGTTCAAGAGTGCACAGCAGTGTGGGAAGGGAAGAAATCCTGAGCAATGCATTTTTAGGCACAGGAAAGAGAAAAGTGTGCGCACGTTCACAGTGCCCGTGGCAGTTCTCAGAATGCTATCAAACCTGAGTGCAATTTCCATCTGGATGGAAGACATAACAGGCATGAGCATACAGTAAATGACTTCATCTGCCAAGCCAATTTCCCTAAAGGCAGAATAAATCATACTTTCTTACATACGTTTTGTCATTATCGAAAGACAAACCATCACCAATGAAAAAAAAAATCTCAATTAGTTTTTGCATCTGATTTTTGCACCTGTACTGTTGGCAAGTTTTATTGACTTGGGACTGAAGGCAAGTCTGGCTTGGCTTTTTTTTTTTTTGTTGTTGTTTTTTGTTTTTTTCATGTAATCATTGTTGAACAACATGGACTTGCATGAAATTTAACAGAAGAAAGTCCAAGCCGCCATCAGCCATAATTGTGATATTGAGCTAAAAATGCCTCAACTTTCAAAACATCCAGCCATGACTTTTTCAAGACCCACTTTCCGTACAAGTCAGAGTTAGATTTTCAAATTCATGTAAGAAAATTGTGCTCATAATTATATTTCCGCCTTTGAAATGATGCCGCGTTGAGCTTCTCACAGAAACCCCAAAAATCTACTAGCCTTTCTAGTGTTAATAAAGAAAAGGACTGCAAAAAAAGAAGTCTGTCTGCTGCCTCACTCAGATTGCACAATCACAAAAAAACAGGCAAACCCATTATAATGTGGTAACTGGAGCAAAAATGTCTGTCAGCCTGTCTTCATATGGGTCCAGCTTCTCTTTGTATGGCGCACTAATCTCTTTCTTTAAAACACCATACAGCTGGGTGGGAGGGTGCAACCACAATCTAAATGAGATCACAATTAAAGCATTCAACGGTGAAATTCATTTCTCATGTGAGGAAAAACAACAATAGTCAGAAATATACCACACCACTATGCATGAAACACTGTGGTGGGCGACAACATGAGAGGTGACTGGGTGGCACTGCAGCTGCCACTTCTGTTTGCATAGGGCCACTCTGTTCTTTTGGACAGGAGGGAAAAGAAAAAAGCTACATAAAAAGAAATACTGACAAAACCTTTTGCTGTGCTGTTAGTTTAATGTGGATGCATCTAAAGAGGCTGGTGAGAGGGGGTAAAAAAGTCTTAATGGATTATTTAACAGGACACATCCGCTCTGCACGGCTGCTCACCGGCTGTTTCACAGCCTGCTTCTCTCCGGTGTTGCCGCCAAGTGTCTCGGTGTGACAGCTGGCACACCTGATCTATCTGATTGGATTAGTGCAATCAGTGGGCAATGTGCTTAAAGCTAACCAGGATGATGGTAGTACAAGTGGCCGTGATGGTGCTAGTCAGGTATAAGATAAAATGACTGGAAAAATTCCTCGATACTACAGGTAACTTTACTGTCGAGACTGGAGGTGTCATTCACACGGCAGCCATTACAATCTGGTGTCATGCTCACAGTGGGAAGACATTGTCATACTGCTGTGTACTGGGTTGCACTTCTTACAAACCCCGGGAGTCTGATTAAACATCATTTCATCCCTTCCCTGATTAACAAAAACAAAGAAAACAATGAATAGGGTAAATCCAGATGGACATCTCATCATCTTTCAAGGTAAAACAGTATGTTTGGTCATCCATTAGCTAACGTTAGACAACAGCTAACGTTAGCAGCTATCTAACAGTTGTCTAGCAGCTAACATTGCTAACGTTACTTAGCGTAATGTAACATAGCTAACATTTAAATTATGGAAAGGCGTAATATAAATATTATATATAAACAAACACCTTTGACACATTTATTTTTAAGTTCACTAAAGCCAAGACTTAAAAAGCCCCGAATGTAATACTAACTTTGAGCTAGGCTAAATTTTGCCATCAAGCTTGCAATGCAATGTAAATGTCTAGCTGCATTGCAACGTTGCTTTGACTTTGCTATTGCATCATAAAAATAAAATCGTATCATACAGTAGCTAGGATATGATGAACACTAATGTTAACTGTCTAAGCATAATGGCCGCCACGTGAATGTGGTCAATGGACTGAATTCAGCAAAAATGACGGCGTTCAAGCCTTTACTTTAATATCCGAGTCAGGACTCTATGCAAGCATTAGGCCAAGTGCTTGTCCTAGGTTGAGGCCTCAAGGACAGTTACATCACTCAACCCAACAGCTCCTCACAGTCTCACAGACACTTAAGTAACATTATGGAAAGTTTGCGAGGCAGGTTCGAGGGTTTGTGAGAAACTACATCAAAGAAAATAAGTGTCATGTTAAATCTCACACTCAGAGGGGTTTGTCTATGAACTGGGTGGTTTCTGCTTGTATGGCATAATTCAGTCCTCTGAATTGAGTTCTTTGCAGAGGGGAATTAACTCTGCATCTGGGTACAGTGGCTTGGCTGGATAGCAAACCTCCAAAACATCAAAATATCCAGCACTAGCTGAAAGTATCCATGGAGGCATGTTAGGAGGTATGTTTCATCGACAATAAGATACTAAAGAATGCATTTTGGTTTTGTATGGAGGACTATGTTAAGTTCAGCTATTCACTAGATAAGGTGTATAAATACAGACAATCACTAGAAATAACAAGAATGAGCAGCTGAAATATCCAACAAATCATTGCAAGCTGTAGGCTAAATTCACCGCAATGAATCTTAAATATGTAATACCCATCCAGATCTCCTATTTACCGCTCCAGAAGATCTGGAAAGTACCAATACAGTGTAATGAGGTAGAATGACCTACTTTAACCCACACCTACGGCATAGATGCTTTTCTCTCAGAAATAAGAGTAAAGCAAGGAAACTCCGAGATAGAGAGATTGACAGTAGCATAGTCCTCAGTGCTCAGTGCTGCTTCTGGTTAGAACAGTGCTGAGGCTATGTGGAACTGCGACAATTTCAGCTCACCCACAACCTCAAGAATCTTTGACATTTCAATGATTATCAAACTCAGTGATCTGAACGTGGCAGCCAACCTCTGACCTGGAGAATGACGTTACCTAGTGACTCAACCTATAAAGGCTCACGGGTACATTACGTCCAGTTCGTAAGCTGGTTTCTTCCTATCATTTTGTTACTTGTAATCTTTTTAGTTTGAAACATGGTCTATCCAGAACAGTTTTCTTTTGCAGGCATGCAGATGGCGCTGCAGAGTTTTTCTTCTTTTACACATTCTTACTTCAAAGCTGCCGTTAAAGTGCTGGGTTTATGTACGTTCAGTTCCGATTCAATAAAACGTCAGTGAGTGATTTAAGGCAGCATCTCTGAGGTAAAATTACTCTTTACAGATTACCAGGCATGAGGTGCTCAGTTAAATGATGTGGCGACATATGCTCATACAGTCTTACACAACAACTACATTACATCTTACGTATGAGGACCATGCTGATGGCATTTTAATGGGCGCTGTGATTTGTGATACATTATATGCATGAGCACATCTCACTAGCAGGAGAGGAAGAAACAAAAGGACTCCCACAGACAACAAACAGCAGAAATCTATGTGTTTACACCAGTGAAACAACAGAGAGAAACACTGATCTGTAAGTCCCGCAAGGCACCTGACGCCCATTCAAACCAGCAAGCTCAAGCAAGAACAAAGTTTAAAGGTGCAATAAGGACAATTTTTACTGTCCCATAGCACAGACAGACCATAATACAACTGCAAGGACGTGATAGGGTCGTTGATCAATACCAGTGACTCAATGACTTTTGGCCAGGTGCTGAGGTTTCTGGCTTTCAAAACTCACTTTCTGGCCCAAGTTCTTTTGGTACAAAAACTCCTCAAAAAATGTATTTTGATCACAATATATTATCTCTTCACTGGTTTATGTTGGGTCTCTGCTCTCATTAGCTGGCTTAGTCCTCTCTAATGTAAAAATGTGACATGTTTGTGTCAAATACAGGCCACCATTTGCTGTACCAGAGACCTGCCAATGTTGTTGCAATTACTTAGAAGCCAATAAAACCATAGAATGTGTAGTGCTCCTTTAAGTTTAAAGCTACATTATTCAACTTTTTATAGCAAAATACCACCAAGATCAACTAGTTTCTCCCAGTGGTGGGAACACAATTAGTGGTGAATGTTACGTGCCTTGTTTATATGCTACATAAACAAGGAAGACAATTGCACCATAACTGCACCACAATTTGACAACTACTTTGGATTGCAGTAGTAGGGTAAAGCATCAAAGAAGCAGCTCTGAAGGTACTAACTTTACTGCTTCTGCCTTTGGCTGTCCAGAAAATAAGACATTCTGAAAGTCTCTAGGCAAAAAATTGAAAGTGATAAGCAGCACAGTCAACAGTGAAGACCAGCGCTGCCTTTACTCAGTGGAAATATCTGATGAATTGGTGAGGAAGCCGCAAACATGGCTTACTTTTTCATGGACAGGCGAAAACCTGATTTATTAATTACGTATGAACAAATTTTGATTACATCAAGCAGCATTTGCAGTGTGAATATTGGTTATTACCTTGTTAGTGAAGTTGCAATATGCTAAGTGTTTAGCCAAGCTGCTACCCAGTGCATTTACAATAGGGAAAAGTTAATAAGTAAGTTAAAGCCTAGCAGCAAGAGCCATCACACTGAGTTTTTTAAGCGGTGTCACAAGAGAGTGTGTGGTGGTATACAGTATAACAGCATGACCTCAATTGCTTTTATGAAACAATTCTACAAAACGATGACATTTAACAAGTAACGATAATAAGAGACAACAGATTATGATTTATTTATTTAATCGTTCATTCAGGTCCACCAACACAGTTAGTTCTGTCAGAATTCAAACGACTGAATTGTTGCTAAGCAACACATAACTATTTCCTGACCACAAGCGAGCTTCATTCTTTGTGTAACTTTAGGTCTTAACAGTTCCACCAGCTGGTCTGCTGCTGTTCAGGGTTCTTTCCTCGCCCTTGTCTTCTTCTGACAACCATTCATAATTTAACTCAAATGCTATTTTTGGAAATGTGTCCATCTTAGTGCTGTCAGTGTGTGAAATCTGTTACAATGAAGACTGTAGCTGTTAATGTAAATAACTGTTATTACAAAACACTTGTAAAGCGAAGTGATACATAATAGTAAAATAGTAAAGTCAAATCACTCGACCAGAACTACCTTTTGTATAATGATATCTGACAGGGTTCTCCATGTGGTAAATGTCAGTAGTTAAAGCTAAAGAAGGAAGTGACTTATTTAGCAATGTTAGCCTAGCATAGCTAATGTTATTTAACATGTAGCCGCTGCACGTTTAGCACTTGCAAACTTATGCCATGTTCACATCATGATATTTACCATAAGTACCATATTAAGAATAAACAGCATTCAATTACAACTAGGAATCTTGTATTTTTCTGAAATACAGTTAGAAGGTAAATAACACGGAAGTATCTGGAAAATGGTGACCATTAAATGTAAATAAATCCAAATTCAATGCTACTTTTATCATGAAGGCTTTTTTTTTTTTTTTTTTTTTTAAAAAAAAACAACAAAT
>OMKZ01034231.1:0-13567 GCA_900302535.1 Neoniphon sammara | reverse complement strand
AGAGGGAAAAAAAATAAGTCATACTTATAAATGTTGTTATGGTGCTTGTGGTGAAACTGGAGTAGTGTTGCTTATTGTGCCTTTCTTCTTGGCCTTGAGTTTTTAATTATTACAGTTCTAGTGCCCCACTTAGTAGCTAGCTATGTGCTCCTCTGGTAGAAAAGCATCTGCTGGCATAAGATGATGCACTTTGGGCTGCTCCGCATGTTCAACAAAGGCCAGTAATAATTAACGAAAAAACAAAATGCTCTTTATTATTCTATTTTATCACTGAACAGGATGAGTAAACACTGGCAAAATCAAAACCAAAACAAGTAGGTCACTAGCAGTTAGCCAAAGGCAGGGGGGAGCGACATTAAAAAGAATAATAGAAAAGGTTGTTGTTTTGGAGGGAGGGAGGGGAGTTAAATGCGTAGTGAGGAGAGAGGGGAGGTAGGGGAGGGCAGCACAGCTAATGCTAGACTTGACGTGTTCAGACCGAACACATCCCGGTTTTCAAATTTTTGGAGGGAGGGGGGCTAAAGAGAGAGCGCTTTCTGTCTCCCTCTCACGCCGTTTGTCTGTGTTTGAGTTCTGTTTGTGTCTCAGTGCAGACGCTTTAGCTTGTAGCACACTGTAGCCGTGGCGCTGGGGCCAACCGCCCCTATTTGCCCCCCTAGACACTCCCCCCACATCCAGTCCACATGTCTGTCCATGCATATGAGAGGTCAAACACGTATGTGACATCACACGCACGACACGCAATGCGGATGGGATGGAGTGAAGCCAGCCTCAGCCCAGGAGAGCCCCTCGTTTGACGGGGAGGGAGAAGAAGGGGGGGGGAGAAGAGGAGGAGGAAGAGGAGGAGGGGAGAGAAGCAGCAGGCAGGGATGAAGGTGAGGAAGCCGTCTTCAGTAAAAGAGCCAACCAAAACCAAAATGCGAAACAATCTACTTTTCTTTTTTTTTTGTCCTCACAAATAATTCTTCAAATAGCCATCATGAATGTCATGTACTGCAGTTTTCTAGAGTTGAAATAAGAATAAATAATCACCAGCAATGGGAAAAGAAAATGTTTCTCACCTAAGATAGCAGTTGGCACAAAGGGATCTGCTCATATCCCCCATAACAAGTGCAGAGGTTGGAGGAGGAAAGAGAATTGCAGTGAATAATAAATAAAAGAAGAGCACTTCACTAAAAATAACAATAATTACAACAATCAACAAAGCCAGAAACCTGTTATGATTTTCACAAAAAACAAACAAAAAAACAAAAACAAAAGTTGAATATGAGTCTAAACAAAACTTTGAATCTGATGTTCACCTCAGTGGAGGCCTTAATTTTATTTTAATCTTGATCACTATTTTAATGTTTCATTCAAACTGCTGACTTTGCTGACAAACCAGAAAGTGAGAAAACAAGTAATGAAGACATGAAAAGTAGCCCAGTCTATAATAAATAAGAAACATTAAAACATCAGAGAGCAATAAGAATAAAAATCCAGTACATTTCACTATTGACCTGAAGGGAGACAAGTAGTCAATGGACAATCATTTGACATACATGATTACAAACATATCACTTGAAACAATATTAGTCATAAATGGACAGTTAAATTACATATTGGCTTACTGAAATAAATATTTTCAGCTATAACCAGGGATGTAAACCCATCCAAACATTTATCAAAGGTTTTATTTGTGAAGTGCACTTTTCCCACCCTTTAAAGCTGATATTGAATGTGTATGATGTAAATTCATGCCACACATCATAGTAAGTGGTACCAGTCTGATGTAATTTTCATGAAAAAAGAAGGTCTTTTTTTTCAAGAAAACACACTAAATTATGAGTATTCTCTTTTCACACCTTTCCATTGAACTCTACATCACTGGTTATAAGCACTGCTTGTTGTTGACACACAGGATTAGTGTAGGAAATATGTTTACCTGGGTAGTAGGAGTTGGTGGGAATGGATGTGCTGAGAGTATTGGCTTTAGGCAGAGTGAAGGAAGAGGGTGAGGAGCCAGCTACAGATGGAAAAAACAGAACACAATACAAGGCATCAACAGTGTAGTCTAGTGGCGCTGCTAGTCAAAGGAGCGCTCCAAGACACAAAGCAGTCAGGGTCTGTCTTGCTATTTGGCAGCCGCTCGGTCTCTCAGTAGAATGTGGGATAAACGCTCCTCGTGCAGCATCAGCAGAGCTTATGGCCATGCTAGCACAAGTTTTGAACTAGCAGAAGGACTATAACGTGTCAGCTATGATGTTTTACGCCAAAATGAAGCTACTGACAGTCACCCGTGGTCAGGGAGAAGACGTAAGCGCGGTATTTATGACGCCGCGCTGGCAGGCAGAGGAGGAGGTAATGCATTTCAAACATGCGCCCTGACAGACAGAGGGCCAGATTTAAACACCTCACAATTGCAGACAGTTAATCAAGGTCAGAGCATCTTTGGGGCTCATCCCCTGCAGAGGTGGGGAGGCTGAAGCTGCTGTGGAGATATAATCTCTTGGTTTTGACTTGGATTATTCAAGGTCAAGCCCTGGATGCAGACTTAGCTAAGCTGTCCATCAACCAAAGTATTAAGTTTAGCCTGGAATGGAGCAAATGAGTAGATTAGCGCTCTAGAGGACATCTGTGTGTCCCATACCTTGTACCTATAAGTTCTCCTTCTCAGAGTGTTAACCTTTACTGATGAGGACCGGCTTGTGGATTTCAAGAAACCTAGATAATTGATAACAACCCAAGAATCCTTTCAAGCTGTCGAAAAAGTGTTTACATAGCTGTTTGCACGGCTGAGCAAGACATCAGCAACAGCCTGATAGCAGAATTTTTAGCATTGCTGATGTAAGTTTAGTTGTAGTTAATTGAACACAAAAATCAATTAGAGAAACTAAGGAATCATTAAAAAAAGAACGTGTAAAAAGGGCAGAACAAAACCCTTGAGGCCTTGTGAAGAAACTCTTGTAGAATAGAAAATGGAACAAGTTTTCTCAAAATCATATGCACGCCTAGGCAGTTCTATTAGCACTGGGGTAATTTTTCACCGTGAATATATGCAACTAAATATGGCAACTCATCAGTTGATAAAGAACAACAACAGCTACTTTACTAAAGATTTGAGCAATTGCCCTGTGGGGATCAATAAAGTTTTCTCAATCTGAATCTGGAATACATCTACTGTTCATTTTCTTTACATCCCAATCACAGACAAATTACAACTGCAATTAACAGTAGCATATGGCATTCAGGCCTTTTAGTAGCATGGAAGAAAAAAGGGAAATCAATATTACCATTATTTGTATTCATTCAGAATTCAGAAGTCTTTATAAAACGTTTGCAGAGTAGTTTGCCTAAAAACTGTTTTATACACATCTGATTTTATTACTTAGATGTCTGCTACAATGCCAGCAACAGAAAAGCTGATTCAACATTATTGATCCTATTATTTTGGACCAATAGTCAAAGTTTCCACATTTGGTTTACTTCCAGTCATTGAAAGGCAGGCAAAAAAGGGTATTTTACAAATGCAATGATTTAGCGTTTACTGGCCTGGATTACATTCTCATTCCTAACACACCACAGTTCACTTGCAGGACTGAGACTCGTATTTTCAGGGGTCTCAGTTACTTGGTGCCACCCCGGTCTGAATGGCATTGTTTTCACCTGGTCAAACAAAAAGGAGCAGATGCAGCGGAGTTTGAATAAACCGTTTTCCCAACATGCTCGGCGTGTTACTCCGCAGAGCGTGTAGTCGTTTCACCTCTGCCATTGAGGGTGAGGGTGCACTCACTGCGGCCGTTCAGTGTGAGCGCACACTCGCTGCGGGTGTTCAGCGTGTGGTTGTGCGTGTCCATGAAGGAGAGCGCCTCGTCGCAGTTGGTGCCCTGCTCCGTGTAGCTCTTGTCCATGGAGTTGACCATCACTGTCATCTCCTGCCGCGTGCTGTTCAGCGTCTCTTTGCGCTTCTTGGCCAACTTCCTTCAATGGGGAAAAAAAAGAGAAAAGAAAATAAATAAATAAAAAGAGTGACTGTGTCTGAAACAGATCTGATATGATGCTGGTAGGGATGACTCATAGCTGTAATGAGACAGAGATGGCTGACAGGGAATTAAGTGGGACACAAGAGGATTGTGGTCATGTTGTTTTATTAGCTTCTGGATGCTTTTTTTTTTTTCAAGCGGCGAAATATCATTTCTTGAGAATCTGGAAAGGTGTGACACCATAACCTAAATACATCAGTGGCCCCAATGATTTAAAATTAGCTATAGTATTTGGGGGCGGAGGAATCGGAGTTTGAACAGTGAACTAAAACAGTCAACCTGCTTTTATTGACCTACTTTGAGTTAATGTGCTGGAACCAACGAGTAATCTGCGCTTCATCAAACAACATTAAAACACTGTGTACGGACACACACACACACACACAAACACACACACATCAATATGCACCAATCTGCATGCATGCACATGCTCACACACATATAGTTGCAGGACACAAGCTGGCCTGGTGTTCAGAGAAACCGCTCCACAATGACTCACAATGAATTTTTAAAATTGTTAGCTAATTTTCCATTATTAATCTATTTGACATTTAATGTCAGTTTCCTAAATTGTATATATATATTTTTTGTTCTTTTAAAATTAAAATCCCATGACCTCTACATCCTGACAAACAGTTCATCTTCAGCGCTGGCTTCATGTTGAACCAGGAGGAATGAACACAAATTTCAACCAATAGAAAGATCAAATTTGTGAACAATCACGCCCCTGTCAAATAAAACTGCCTTTCTCTCCCTGACTGATTTCCCATTATGCTTTTAAAAGATGTCTCTCTGTGTTAAGCCCCACCCCCCCAACCTGTTTTAACAGGAAATGCACCAAATTAAGGAAAAAAGAGCTGTTTCATTGTGAGTTTAAGCCCTGCTGTGCGTAACCATCCATCCTGCTGAAGTCTGATCTCTACCAGCTCCAGGACTGCTGTTCTGCATCCTGACCTCTGACCATAAAACCAAATGGAAAAGACAATTCCCCCACGGCGATTAATAAAGCATCACTTTATTATTCTGAGGAGTTAAACTTCCCAAATTTTCAGGGAAGCTGTGCTAGAGACAAACAGCAAACAGCTTGAGATGAAACGTATTGTAGCTATAGTCGTGTGTGCCGCTGCTCTGTAGCTGGAGGGGAGTGAGCAGTGTAAGAATTAACTATGGCAGCCTTCACACTGATCCCACCACTTTGTGACTCTCTGTGTGACCCCTCTGCCTATTTGAATCGCAGTCTCTCTCGCGGACAACTGCGGTCTAATGACGCACTCCTGCTGCTTTGTTTTCGCAAATCTCCTCTGTTTATTCAATTTTGTCGCTGTCTCGTGCCATATGGCAACAGGCCCCCGCTGCCTTCAAACAGTCATTTGCTCTGAAGGCCGCGACGTGAGGCTAATAGTGGAACTGTTCTTCAGAAAGCCAAGTGACAAAGTAGTGACATTTTCATCTGCTGGACCCGCTTTTTGTCTTTAAACTGCAATTAGAGCCGGGAACAAAATGGCAATTTTGTCTCTCTCTCTCTCTCTTTTTTCTTTTTTTTGTTTTGCTTGATATTGTAATAGGGTGAGGGAGGAGGGAGGGCGAGCTGTGTGTACCTCAGGCGATATTAAGATTGGGTCTGCTCTGTGTGCACTCATGGAGGAGCCCATTTGAAACCACTTTAATCCAGGTTTTAGTACTGTATCAGCGCTCTTATTTCTGGGTCTGGTAAGACTCTCTTTCCTGCCTTCCTGGCCTGTTGTAGCAGGAGCGTTGGAGACAAACTGAGCCGTGGAGACACCAGTGCCAACGTGAGGGAAGCACCACCGGTACGGCAATGTATGCTAGGCACCGTGGGTGTTAGATGAAGATTAATTGGCATGCTCCTCTCTCCTCATTTGTAAGTGGGGGAAATGTAATGATAGATGGCTGTATTACAGGGTCTGATGTGCTGAGAGAGACACTGCAAGCATGTGTACAGTATGAGTGTTTGCGCGTGTTAATGAATGTGACCATATATCATATCCCTCAATAGTTAGCATAATGCTGCATGCAGGGAAAGATTCCACTACCCAATTTATAGGGGCTGACTGCTTGCAGCCATGCCCGACAATAAAAATCACACATTTCTCTGAACAGCACTGGATGTCATGATGCGTGTATGAAGGGGAGAAGATAGACAGATGGAAGAGGTGTTTGTAGAAGTAAAAGACAGAGCTAACACTCCAGGTAACTATATCAGGCAACTCTCATTAGAGAGATTGTCTGCAGTTCAGTACATGACAGCCCTGCCATATCTAGGATCCGAGTGAACGGGGCTCCTAACTCTACTAGTTCAGCTACAACAAAAAAGGGAAGCTGTAGGGATTGTGTGTGTGTGTGTGTGCACGCGTGTTTGCCAGAATGTCTGTTCTGTGGGAGGTGACGCCGCCGCAACTTCTAAAACAAGAGCTTCAAAACCTCAAACTCAGCATGGTGGGCCTCATTCCGGCGCCCGAACTCAACCTAAACCTTGTGACACTGGGACAAAGAAAGCTTCATTAGGCAGTTCGAACACATCCACAGGGTTTCTGGATGTGTGTGTGTGTGTGTTAGTTGACTGACATCCAGCTGGGAGGGGCAACAGAAGGGTCTTTGATTAACCCAGTGGGGGGATTTCAGCAGTTGTGTGCATTGTCTTTCATTACAAACTCCTCTCTATCTGTAACATGCTCATCATTTTGAGGTTATTGTCCATCCATCCACCCATCCTTCCATCCACCTGCTCTATGCATTTAGTCAGAGCAGCAGCTAAACGCGAACCAACTATCTGCTGTATGTGGACTCTATTCAGTATGGCACAATACTATTCACTGGCAGTCTATCTGTTGTGGCCTCATTGATTCTTTCAACGCCCTGTATATTTCTTTTTTCAGCAGACAATAAAATGAAGAGCATCCTTGAGAATATTGTTCATTTCTCTGGCTCTTCATCAACCCAAAAGACTGACATAGATTGTACACAAAAACAGCAACAACACTGAGGAGCCTTGATCCCATAGACTGAAAAGGCCACTGATAGGCTCTCATCCCCCCCTCCCCATACTTAGACTCAGGACTGAGTATAAAGTGGGGAATAAGAGAGTAATATAGTCTCTGTAATGTTATTATTTCCGGAATACACAGCATGACGTTTTTAGACAATACAACAAGGTTTCATGACAAAAGCCCTGATAGTCATTGTGCAGGATTTCAGAAATAACAGACGATTGCATTCTCAACGGGAAGGCACTCAATGTTGTTGCTGACACAATGTTGTTGGCATAGGAGCCGTCCCTTTCAGCCAATCGGCCAGGAAAGTTGGTCAGCGCTGCCTTATGACCCTTATGCCCCGCCTCTCACCTCACCCCCTTGAGGCCGATTAGCGTGAAAAACAATTTTTGCTGGCCCGTAAACAACCTTCCTGTGCAAATCCATTCATGACTTTTTGAGTTATCCTCCAGACAGAAAGACAGATGGATGGATGAACAAGGGTGATCACAAAGCCCCCTACTGGAGGTTTTACCTCCTTGGTGGAGGAAAAAATGGTATTTTGGTAGAAAAAGGCTCCCAACAGCTAATACTGTCAATAATATTTCATGTCACTTTTATCTGAGTCTATAGTTATGATTTTTGCAAATGGTTGTCAAATCTGTTTTTACACAGTACAGCTTATGTTGTGACCTAAGTACCTCTTGCACTGGGTGTGTAGCCTCTAAATGTTACAGTTTGACAGCATGAGAGGAATTTGTATCAGCATGTCTTTGGTTCTGGTGTCATGCTGAGCTGTAAAACTATTTCTGCATTATACCCAGATTATTGTAGTGTAAAAGGTTTTTGTTTTTGCCCCTGGAAGTAACTGCAATTAGTTACTAAGTATAATTATATTTTGAGGGCTTAATCAAAACATGTGAAAACATAACACATTTTAACAACATGCTGCACACCTCTACAAAGCAAAAGGAACAGTTATTTCCTCACTCTCCCGTGTATTTTGTACATCGCACAACAAGCTTTCAACAGCTCAAGGGCTCAAGGCCCATGAAACTCCCTCAACACACACTGTAAATGACCATGTAATCTTTCAGTTCAAGCAGGCATAAAACACACAGGCACACACACACACCCAAAGCTAGTATGATTGAAGTATGATTTTTCCTCTACAGCAGTGGAATGTGGCGTCAGAACTTGCAGTTATTAAATATGTTGTCAATGTGCAAACGTGACACACAGATATGCTGAAAATGACATATCCATTTAAAGCGCGTAACTGGGCCATGACACCATTCATGACTTCCAACATTCAGAGCGCAACATCCCTTTGCCGTGTTCTCGCTCCTCCTCCCCCTCCTCATCAAAATGCAGAGCTTGTAGGTGCAAAAAAAAATGTGCATGGCTTGTACCAATTAATGTGATTCTTGCTGCATGTTCAGGCTGACTTGTAAGGTTTAATGAAGGTGTTTGCCCTGAGCACATTGTGTTGTACATGGAGCGTTTAGTAGGCCTCCCATTCTGGAATGGAGCTGATTATGAAATTTAAGATTTATCAAGATGGGGATGGTGATGATGTGTATGTGTGTGTGTTTATTTTTTGGTGGGTGGGAGAGTGGGAGGGGGTGAAATAGGGAATGATAGATCAACACTAAACAAACCTCTTCCATAAGAAGGAACCTCTGCATATAGTGTAAAACAGAGTGAAAATAATATAATGATAAAAGCAACCTTTTGTCAGCCATTAAACAGTGGGGGCCCATATTTATTGTAGAGGAAACCTTTCTCTACCACGCTTTCTGGCTCACACTGCAGGAATATTGTGTGAATTATAACACCAACAGTACCAGAGTTGGGGATTTATTTCCCATTGCAGACGCTCATTGTAAAATGTGTGCACTCATCATACTGTAAGGCACTCTAGACAGAAATGGCAGATGTAAATAGTGTGTGTCACTCTGGAACAGGGTTTGATTGAAATGGATTTTCGAGAGTTGATACAATCATGACATTTTTAGTCTGGAGACACTGAGAGCCAATATTTGTTGCTAATATTTAATATCTTAATACTTGACCTTTTCATGCCAAAAAAAAAAAAAAAAAAATACAACTATTCAGTTTCCCTGCTGCCATTTTGTTCTTGTCAGCATGGAAAAGCCTCTGAAGCAGCATTTAGATCATAATGGGACTGTAAAAGGAAGCTTCGAGAGACATTTTGTCTTCAAATGAAGAATTAATTTACAAAAACAACAACCAAATGAATAAATTAAATTCGCAAAGCAAATATAACTTAATTGCATCTTAATTTATAGCTCTTATGTGGCCGTTGTCAAGGAGGAACCTCATTATAATGACTACCCAACAGCCGGCCTTTAATAAAATGTCAATTTTGGCCTCATATATCAGCAAACCAGTGTCGGTCTAACTGTACAGTCCTCAATGGATAATGCGATTTGAGTGTCAATAAGGGGGATATAGGTGCAGGTATAGGATTGACCTGACAGCACTGTTTGAGCCACCACCATCTGTTAACATGACCTACCACCCATTTCTCAGTAAAGAGCCTCAACATAAGTATCTACATTCACTTATTAACCTGCATAGGCCTATTGCAAATATTACTGTATCTAGAGTTAAACCACTATATACCTGTTATATCTTTTGATTCTCTAGATGCTGTAATCTATACCTTTTTATGCTACATTTCTAGTTAGTGTCTTCTGGTGTTGAAATTCTTGGTTTACTCTTCACAGTTTCTCCACAAGGATCACCAAGGTTTGGTCTTCTCTTCTGTTATATTGATAAAGAAACTACATGTGTTAATAATATGTGTTAATAATATATAAACCTACATTGTAACATAACATACATGAGGATCGGGGAGTACTTAGCATGATTGACAAGCCAGTCAGATAGTGATGAGTGTGTTGCTATTTAACATGCGTGCTGCCTGATGGATGAGTCCAACCCTCCTGGGGACACCGGCCCAATCACAACCCTTGCCCCCTGCCCATTGATCCCTTGCTTGTCCCCAGCAGCAACAGTGGGCACAGCGGCCGGTATGACCACCTGATTAAAGAACGGCCACATTTTTTTGATCACACATGTAAGCGCATCCCTAATGAGCGCTCTGACTGATGTTGCGTTGCGTGTGAGCTCCGGCGGCCACCTCTGGCAAGCTACCTAAAGTGCATATTTTGGCGGCCGTGGGATGTTCTCATGCCTTTAAAAGACTTGTTTGATGAATGCATGAGAGCATTAATGGGGCTCATCAATCATGGAGCTGTTGCGATTCCGAGGCTGTCAACAAGGCTGTCGTAAGTACTGCAGATGAACAGTACAGTGAACCCTCCAGAGTGGAGCCTCTTAGGGATACAATTCATAATTTATTTGGCCATATAAATTTTGGGTATGTTGAATTTATTTTGTGTATTTGTTTTTGAAGAAGGCAGGCTCTTTGTAGTGCTGAGGTGGACACCCTGGAGGCAGTATCAGAGGGGAGGATGAGCATTAAACTCAAATACATCCTACACAGCACCTCCCCTCTATGGTGAGCATCTTCTGCTGCCACATAGCACCCCAAGGTGCTGGACAGAGCGCTTTAGGTGCTTTGCTTGTGCCAATCACCATCAGACTGAGCAGCGCTTCCTGTCCAAAAGGACTGGATCTCAGCTCATTTTAACAGACAAAATTTAAAAAGTTTTCTATGACTTTTCAAGGACCCATAATAAAATTTCCATGATCATGGACATATAAGCTATATATAAGCATTTGAAATTGAAGGAGCACAACGTAGTCACGCATCGACGTATGTTACATTATGCTACAACAATTCAGACTTGCACATCAAAACATTACATGGAAGATTAACCTTGGAAGATTACTGTAATTATATTCATTGCAGACAAAATTTTTAATTCAATGACTTTTCCAAAATTTTCAATGATTTTACTTAATTTCACGACTTTTTCCAGGCCTGGAAAATGAGATTTTAAAATACCATGACTTTTCCAGGTTTTCCATTACCATGGGAACCCTGCAACTAGGACCGAGCTGAACCAGGAACCACGACCTGTTAATACAAACTCATTTAAACTTGGATAACCTTCGCATTGCTATGCTCTGCACGCCATTTGCACAGACAGTTTAAGCTTCAGTATTTATTTAAATGCAATAACAATTCACTGTGCATATGTCAGAACAGTTTTTGCATATGAGTAGGTACGTATCTCCGGACACGTCTTCTATACGTATGCTAACTCCATCCACAAATATGTTCTGATTATGGGAGTGATAATCAGAGCAGACATCACTGTGCATACTGTCACTTTTTCTGTACATATGGCGTCTCCATCTGGAGTTTTTGATAAGGTTGACAGCTAGTAATGGACATATCCAAATGTTCTATACGTGTTATCTACATCTGCAAAATGAATATATTTGAATCGCTGAGACACTGTGCATATCTGTGAATCTGTATAGATCCATTAATGTGAATACCAGAACGTTTTTGACATCCTGCATGTATGGTGGAATTTGCATACATTTTCTTGAATTTTCTCTTTCTTTATATTCTCACATTCCTCTCAGTTGTTGTATATTTCATGTAATATTTTTGTCTCGCTAAGATCTAGATGCTGTACACCGCCTTAATGCCGCAATCTTTACATTTTCTGTGCTTCTGTTTTCTCAGTTGTTTACAAACTCCCATTAGGAACTCCTATTTCTATTGTATATTTATATATATTCCTATTACTTTTTGCCTACAGAGTATGCCTACAGAGATTAAATTTCAACTTATCTTACTGCGTCTTATCTTATGTTTTTATTTCAGATTTTTTCTCCTTGTCAGCACTAGAGAGGGGTCAGCAGTAGGTTATTATCAACCCTCCCTTTTCCTTTTCTTCAAATTTTAAAATCATATACAGAAGCAATCTTGGTACTTATGGAGCACAACTTTGTGGCAAGTATTGCTACCAGCGTCTCTTCTTGTCTGTTAGCATTACAACAAGGCAGCAGCACATGTTAAACTTGACATGACAAAAACACAAACAGTCTCGTCTTCTCCTGTTCAGCCCTGCCTCACCACTTGTATGCAGAGCTTTCCTCTGTGTCATTTGGGGCCTTCCATTCAAGACAGCCGAAATCCGACATGTGTGACATGCAGAGCATTCAGAGTAGTATTATCTAAAGGTGTATTCTCAGATGTTCTTTGATGTGAGGAAGACTCCATTGTATCCTCTGATCACAGTCATCTCAAGACAGATTAGCATTCGTCACAAAGACTGTACAGCAGCAGCCTATGAGCTACAGCGAGGAAGGCAGAGCTGCAGAATAAGCTGCTTTAGCGTCCGTAAGCGCAGATTTAGAATCATCGGCAATATTTGCTGAGAATGTACAATGCAGCGCCGGGGCTACTGTTTTAAAATGCTAGAGACATTTAAATAGAGCAGCGGCAATTTTTGTAATCACATCATCAAGATCAATAGTGATGAAAAAAGTCTTGTCGGCTAGGGACACAACTCCACCATCACCATTGCATGAATGGGATTGACGTGCAGTAACCCAAAAACCATGCGTGAGAAAAGGGAAGAAAAAGCATGAGCGCTGAGATGGCGTGATGAGTGAGAGGATGGATGGATGGATGGATGGGAAGAATTTTCACATGCATTCGGAGCCGTATTGGTAAGGTCAACAAATTAGCTCATGCTCAACTGTCAAAGCATTAACTATGAATGCAGCTAATCGTGTATTACATTACAGCAAATATGACGATATTAGCTGTAATTTTGACATCTGCACAGCATATCCAATGATATACAATTAGCTGTGAAACATTAGCACTTGCTCGCTGAGGTCCTCAGGAAAAACTAAAGCATTGATCGCATTGTGATAGACACTTCAAAAGATCTAACTTTGACAAGTCAACAGAGATGAAATCATTGGAGGCGAAATGAAAAATTCACACTCAGTAAAAATGCAGTAGCTGCAACATTGATTTTTTTCCCCCCCCTCCTTCTACAAGATGATTTTGGCAGCCGCACTATCATTAAGGCCGTTTAGTTCATCATTTGATAAACAAACTCCTTAGGAGTCTAGCAAAAATTATGTCTGCCGTGACATCTTGGTAATAGTTTTCCTGTATGGGGGTGGTTCTGTAACACAGGTTTGTCTGCCTTTCCTCAGAACTCGTGCCAGTATGACATACAGTAAGATGTGCTCATCATGTGGGGATGCATTGGAGTGGCGTCCTCCGTTCCTCCGGCAGAGATTACAGTGGGCCTCTGTAATAGCTCTGGGCAAAAGGAGGATGACATGGCTCTTTGCATGCATGGGAAACACTCAAGTGTGTGGGTGAGAAGCATGGCACTAACATTACACAAAGTGGTTACTTACAGGTAGTAAGTGTAGGAGTGATAGGTTCTTCTGCCGAGTGGGGTGGTGGTAGGATTTAAGCAGTGGAGGAGGGGAGGGGATGGAATGAAAAGGAAAGAAAAAGTAAAAATATATTAATGTTTGAAAAAAGAGTAGAAATGAACAAAATCAGATATGGTG